>JAVTVY010032860.1:0-15515 GCA_036873755.1 Hanleya hanleyi
TTCCACACACGAAGACCGAAGCCCAATTTCTAATAGATAATAAGTCAGTGAAATGAACCAAAAATGAATTAACCAAATAGTGTATGTCGTGTTAAAACGAATTTAATCGGAACAGTGATTCAATTGCAAGTTTATTGAGTATGCACACCAAGCGAAATATAGTAGTAATAAAGGTGCATGAAAGGTCATATTGACCAAATTAGGCCGCAGGTCAAGGCTATAGTTCCGGCACTTTCGGTCATTCGAATGTACCCTTTGGTCCCGAGTCGTATTCCTCAGCGATGAGGTGAGTAGTAATAAAAGAACGGCTTCGTACCTATTAAGGGACGATAACAATGTTTACCCAATTCCTGGTTGGAATCGAAGATTTCTGCCCCTGAATAAATTCTGCTCTTCTGTTAATTCAATGATAAAATCTCCGGGAATGACTGGGAATCTCCATGCGCAGGGGTCAAAGGTCACGCCCCTTGATTAATAAGCCCCAGATCCCCTTCAATCCGCCTTTTGCCCTATTCGTAATGCCGGTTTCGTCCGCATGGTGGCGCTAGCGCTCACGGCACTTTTGGTCTGTTCCGGTTGTCTGCTAAACTAAACATGTGCAGGAGGGAAGGCGGGTATTGTATTTCGCCTCGTTTTGTCAGATTTTCTCACTGATGGAGACGTCCTTGGTAGTTTACGTAAGTATAGTCATCAAGTCTAATTTTTACTCGTTTGTACAAGCATAATAAAAGCCGCTTTGTCAATAAATTGGGCAATCAAAGCTCGTCGTTGTTGTTGCTATAAAACATTTGTTTAGTTATAGTAGAGACTTGCGTGTCATCGACTGATTCGACTCGGGGATAAAGGATTTTTTTTGCAGAAGAAATACATGGTATAATAATTAGATAATTAAAAAATCAAAAATAAGTAGCTATTAGTGCAAAAACTACTTCCTCAGTATTTATGAGAAGTTAGAAGACATATGGCACATTAATTCCTGTTCAGTGTGTCTTTTCACAATAAAATTATGAAACACTACCAGCCGTCCCAACTGAGGCGGGTTGGGTTCTTGTTTATCACATTATAATCATACAGCTACATTAACAGCTACATGGTAGTCCGGTTATTTCTCACAGTACTTGATCAAACAAACTGGCCCCTGCTGATTGTTTTCAGTAGAGTGTGGTTTAATCAGGCTGAACTGACGGCCACCCACCATGTTTTATAACAACAACGAGCTTTGATTGCCCAATTTGTTGACAAAGCGGCTTTTATTATGCTTGTACAAACGAGTAAAAATTAGACTTGATGACTATACTTACGTAAACTACCAAGGACGTCTCCATCAGTGAGAAAATCTGACGAAATGAGGCGAAATACAATACCCGCCCTCCCTCCTGCACATGTTTAGTTTAGCAGACAACCGGAACAGACCAAAAGTACCGTGAGCGCTAGCGCCACCTTGCGTCCGAAACCGGCATTACGAATAGGGCAAAAGGCGGATTACTTCAATGTTAATCGACATCTCCGGGAATGCAAGTTTGGGGATACAAACTGTCTACGATGCCCCGTAATTGATCTTTCAAGTACGATTTGGAGCAATTACGACTCATAAAGCGGGCTGTGTCAGCTATGTTTAATCGGCTGCCGGGAAAAGCTGAATGATAAGTCGTAGTCGGTAACCTGCTTGACTATGAATGCTTCAGAAGGATGGCAACCGATTTCGAAGACCGTCTACCGAGCCTACGTAATTGATCTATCATGTAAGCTTTTGAGCAATTTCCTCTCCTAAAACGAGCTATGTCGGCTATGTTTAATCGGTTGCCGGGCAAAGCTGAATGCTGTTATATGGTAGTCGGTAACCTGCTTGACTGCGTGACTCCTTCAGAATGGTGGCAACCGATTGCGAAGATCATCTACGATGGCCCCGGAATTGATCTTTCATGTATTATTTTGACAAATTTCCTCTCCTACAACGAGCTGTGTCGACTGTGTTTAATCGGTTGCCGGCCAAAGCTGAATGATAAGTCGTAGTCGGCCACCTGCTTGACTGTATGAATCTTTCAGAAGGGTGGCAACCGATATTGAAGACCGTCTATGATGCTCCCGAAATTGATCTTTCATGAACTATTATGACCAATTTCTTCTCCTACAACGGGCTGTGTCGGCTATGTTTAATCGCCTGCCATGCAGAGCTGAATGTTAAGTGGTAGCCGGTAACCTGCTTGGCTGTATGGATCCTTCAGAAGGGTTGGCAATCGATTTGAAAGATCGTCTACGATGCCCCAATAATTGTTGTTTCATGTACTACTTTGGCCAATTTCGTCTCCTAAAACGAGCTGTGTCGGCGATGTTTAATCCGTTGCCGGTCGAAGCTGAATGTAGTGAAAGTCGGTAACCTGCTTGACTGTATACATCCTTCAGAAGGGTGGCAACCGATTTCAAAGACCGTGTACGGTGCCCCCTGTATTTGATCTTTCATGTACGATTTTGACCAATTTCGTTTCCTTAAACGGCCTGTGTCGGATATGTTTAATCCGTTGCCGTGCAAAGCTGAATGTTAAGTGTAGTCGGTAACCTGCTTGACTATACGACTCCTTCAGAATGGTGGCAACCGATTGCGAAGACCATCTACGATGCCCCCGGAATTGATATTTCATGTACGATTTTGACAAATTTCGTCTCCCAAAACGGATTGTGTCGGCTATATTTAATCGGAATGCTAAGTGGTAGTCCGTAACCTGATTGACTGAATGAATCCTTCAGAAGGGTGACAACCGATTTCGAAGATCATGTACGATGCTCCGTAATTGATCTTTCATGTACGATTTTGACCGCTGTGTCGGCGGTGTTTAATCGGTTGCCGGGCAAAGCTGAATGTTAAATGGTAGTTGGTAACCTGCCTAACTGTATGAATCCTTCAGAAGGGTAGCAGCCGATTTCGAAGACCGTGCACGATGCCCCCGTAATTGATGTTTCATGTACTATTTTGACCAATTTCGTCTCCTAAAACGGGTTGTGTCGGCTATGTTTAATCGGTTGCCGGGCAAAACTGATTGTTAAGTGTTAGTCGGTAACCTGCTTGATCGTATGAATGCTTCAGAAGTGTGGCAACCGATTTCAAAGACCGTCTACTATGCCCCCGGATTTGATCTTTCATGTATACAATTTTTGACAAATTTTGTCTCATAAAACGTGTAGTGTCGGCTATGTTTAATCGGTTGGCGGGCAAAGCTGAATGTTACATAAGAGGTAGTCGGTAACTTGCTTGACCGTATAAATGTTTCAGAATGGTGGCAACCGACTTCGAAGACCGTCTGCTATGCCCCCGCAATTAATCTTTCATGTACGATTTTGACAAATTTTGTCTCCTAAAACGATCTATGTCGGCAGTAGTAATATAAGTTCAAATTCTGTCGCGTTGACCTAAAAAAATTGCATATCTCTGACGTCACAGAAATCAAGGTCACTATAGTTCCGGCAAAGGTCATTTCCGGCCACGTGACCGGAAGTGACCTCTGGGGATGTATTCCTCCGCGATGATGCGGTCCACGGGGATGCGGTCGCTTTCGGGGAGAAGACTCGGGGAAAGAAAGTAGCCCCATGTCAACGAGACTTCAGATGCGCGGGTTGTCGCTTCGCTTTAATCCCCGAGAATCGGCAATGTTCGGCAATGTCCGGGAATATCGTATCATCTCCTGGAATGTGCGGAAATCTTCGGCAATGTTCGGTCATCTCCGGCAATGTCCGGTCATCTCCGGGAATATAATGGCCAATAAGCCTGTGTCGGCCATGTTTAATCGGTTGTCAGGAAAACTGAATGTTAAGTGGTAGTCGGTAACCTGTTTGACTGTATGAATCCTTCAGAAGGGTGGTAACCGATTTCGAAGACCGAGCACGATGCCCCCGTAATTGAGCTTTCATGTCCGATTTTGACCAATTTCGTCTCCTAAAACGGGCTGTGTCGGCTATGCTTTATCGGTTGCCGGGCAAAACTGAATGTTAAGAGGTAGTCGATAACCTGCTTGATCGTATGAATGCTTTAGAAGGGTGGCAACAGATTTCGAAGAACGTCTACTATGCCCCCGCAATTAATCTTTCATGTACGATTTTGACAAATTGTGTCTCCTAAAACGATCTATGTCGGCAGTAGTAATATAAGTTGAAAATCTGTCGCGTTGACCTCAAAAATTAGCATATATCTGACGTCACAGAAATCAAGGTCACTATAGTTCCGGCAAAGGTCATTTCCGGTCACGTAACCGGGAGTGACATCCGGGGATGTATTCCTCAGCGATGATGCGGTCGGCGGTCATGCGGTCACTTCAGCGAAGCCTCCGCGGACAGAAAGTAGTCCCATGTCAACGAGACTTCAGATACGCGGGTTGTCGCTTCGCATTGTTCTCCGAGAATGACCGTCAATGTTCCGCAATGTCGGGGAATGTCCGGTCATCTCCGAGAATGTCCGCCAATCTTCGGCAATCTTCGGTCATCTCCGGTCATCTCCGGCAATGTCCGGCCATCTCCGTGAATATAATGTTCAATAAGACTTCATCCGCCCTTCCAAAGCATCAATGGAATGCACGTCATCAGTCAGGGTCCCCGACAATATCGCCAGTACTATGCCCAGCATAAATGGCAAGTGGTGAATCCTCAGTTTCTCCTCATAGCCATTCAGCGAGAGAAGGGAAAGGGTCCCAGCTGGAGTCGAACCCGGGTTGCTATCTCCTGAAGTAGACACGCTATCCACTACACCACGAGTCAGCCCATACTAGGTAAGGTTGAAAATATCCTCATATACCTACCAGAGGGCAGATCAGTATACCGCTAGGGTGTAGGCCCAATCGGAAAACCACGCAGGGACATTTGCGGTATGGGATGTGGCATCTTATTTTTCTCGTATCACCACGTAGCACACGATGAGAGACAATGCATTGCACTTGTTTCGAAGCCATTGGTTGAAATTCTTTGAAAAAGTCACTGTGCGCATGCGCATTGGGCAAGTAGCGCTGGGGTGAACTTTTGGGGGTCCATGTGGGCCCCTAGCGGTCCGATGGGATCGAGTGAGGTGTGTTCATGAAGCACTCGTGAGGAAGCATCCGAATGGATGGGTGTGACGTGGAACTGACGTCATTCTGTGCATGTGCAGTAGAAAAAGTGGCATGGGAAGGGGAGTTTTGGGGTCAAGGTGGGCCCCTAGGGGTTCGATGGGTCGTGAGCGATATCTAAGTAAAGCGCTCCTCCAGGACTATAAAATCTTGAGTGGGTGCATGTAAGATTAGGATTGGGTTTGAACATATCAAATCCGGGAACACGAACTTTACCCCTAACCCTTTGTTTACCGACGGGCCTACCGTTGGGACATTTAGGTACAAGCGGAAGGTTATCTCCGACTATCTGAAACAAACTATAGCGACCTGTGACCAACAACCAACGGTGACGTCATCATACACGTGGTTTATTATTTGAGGAGACGTTGAAAAGAACCCGGGGTCCGATATCTTGTCACAAACTAATGGACTTCGCATAATGCATCTTAATATTCGCAGTATCCGGAACAAAATTCAATACGTAGAAGATATCGCTGACGAATTTGATATAATGTGCTTTACGGAGACCAACTTGGACAATTCGATAGAAGAAAAATCGCTTCACGTTGAAGGCTTTAATTCATCCTTTAGAAAAGATAGAGATCCGTTGTTATTGAACCCCTGGGGAGGAATTATTATTTATAATTCAACACAATTAAAATGTAAACGTCGAAATGATTTAGAAGTTTTTTGTTGTTTTTTTTTATTAGATTCACCCTAGTTGTGGAATATAATCATATTCTACAAATTACTTAGTATAACAACTAGTAAGTCATCGGCGGGAATAAAACCCCATGGGGCTTGTTCTTATTAAGCTAATTCTGGCAGGTGATATGTGATAATTGAGTGACTGACCACATGCACACTGTGGCAGAATTTTTAATTATGGCGGCTACGTTCAATTAAATATGTTTTCAGCTTTGATTTAAAAAGAGATGATGAATTCAAATGTTTTATCGTCGAGGGCAAATTGTTCCATTCCCGAGGTCCTGATGTTTTGATAGAGTTTTAAGACAAGTTTGAACGATAAAATACAGATTCGTATCTTGGCTTCTAGTATTATGTTGATGCATGTCTGATTGTCTAATGTAATGTGTTTAGAAGTGCAAAAGTAGTTGGTTAGTATGGTAGATGAAATTGTGTACAAGATTCAGTGAGAGATAGAGATTCAAGTTATACAGTGTCAGAATCTTTAAAGCAACGAATAGAGATTGTGTATGGTCTGGTTCTTTCGATAAAGTTATCGCCCTTATAACTCTTTTCTCTAGTAAGAGCAATGGATTTAAATGAGTAACATAGGAGAATATTTGAAACCATTTGGATAAATATTGAATTTCAAAACACAAAAATAATAGTTAATGTATCATACATCACTCCAAAAACTCCAGCCCATATCTACGATCAATATGAAAACATGGTGGAGAATGCGCTATTGACACTGAGTCCAATATCATTTTACTCGGGGATCTCAATGACGATCTTCTAAACGGTAATTCGCGCTACCTTGACCAAATATTTGATCGACTTTCTATAAGTAATATTATTAATGAGCCAACTAGAGTAACGGCCAACTCAGCCGCGTTATTAGACCCACTAACAGTCAGCGACATTATAAATACTCTGTACTGTGGTGTAATTAGTGTAGATCAGGATATAAGTGACCACAGGGCTACATATATTGAAATCATTGTAGAACATAACTTGAAATCGGCTTACAAAAGGGACATATGGGTATATAAGGCCGCTGATTATGATATGTTCAACACCCTAATATCTGATTTTGACTGGACGACATACCTAGAAAATACAGATAATATTGATGAAGCAACAGAAAAATTCACGAGCAAATTCCTTGAAATAGCAAAATAAAGTATTCCCGACAAAACTGTTACCATTAGACCCAAAGACAAACCGTGGTATGACTCAGAACTAAGAAAAGAAATGAGAACGAGAGACCGATTGAAACAAATTGCGAAAAGATCAAATCGACCAACAGATTGGAACAAATATAAGGCCAGTAGAAACAAAATTAATAACATGAAAAATATACCCGAGCCAACTACTTTAGCAACCTTGAAACATACTGGAAACTTCCAAACTGAAAGACCCAAAGTTTTACAGGAAAACACTAAAAAAAACTTGTTAACGTTCTTGGCAGTACAGGCGACATCTCACCATTAACTATCCAGGACCTAGGGGGGAATCAACTACTTGTTAGAGCAATATACATGTAGATAAAGCTAATGTATTAACAGCTTCTTTGCCTCAATTTCCACTGTCGATGATTCCGCGACAACTTTGCCACATCTCGAAATCAAATGCGATACACCACTGGACAACATTCGCATCAGCGATGATGAAGTACGCGATATTGTCAATACCATTGTAACCAACGAAGCCATCGGTCCGGATCGAATAAGCCATAGAATGCAGAAAGGCTGTGACAACTCAATTTGCAAACCGCTGTGTAAACTATTCAACATGTCGTTTGCTAGCAAACAATTCCTTAAATGCTGGAAAGTTTTAAATATTGTTCCGATTTTTAAAAAACAAGATCACCAGCTTCCTTCAAATTACCGTCCTATATCCCTACTTAACTGTGTCTCTAAAATAATTGAAAGAATCGTATTCAAATGTATATACAACCATTTTAATCAACATAAGCTATTTTATAAATATCAAGCCGGGCTCCTTCCAGGCCATTCAACGGTCTATCAGTTAATCGAACTGTATCATAATGGATGCAAGGCCCTGGATGATGGTAATTATTCCTGTGTAGTTTTTTGTGATATATCTAAGGCCTTCGACACAGTATGGCACAAAGGACTACTGTATAAATCGCAAGAATGTGGTATTGAATGTAGCCTACTAACCTGGGTGGAAAGTTACCTAAGCGGTAGATCATCTAAAGTCACTCTAGAAAATGTGTCATCGGACTCACGAACTGTTAAAGCCGGAGTTCCACAGGGTTTCGTTTTAGGTCATAGCTGACAAACTCCTCGGTCTCACTAGATTATTTGCCCCGATGATTCATGCTTGCAATTCGCTTCGCTGAATATTTGTGATATCGAATTTGTAATAAATAATGATTTAATATCAATATTTGAATGGTCAAAGCAATGGTTGCTAAGCTTCAACGCTCTTAAATCAATTCTAGTCCTATTCCCCAATAAAAATCTCCAAAGCCAACCTGCAATATTTTCCGACAATAACCTGTTAAATATTTCCTGCAGCCATCGCCACCTCGGACTTATGTAACAAAATGACTGCAAGTGGAACAATCACATTTCGCATATAATATCTGTTGCCTCTAGACGAGTAGGATTTATGAGAAATGTCAAATATCAGTTAAGCAGACAAGCATTATCTCAATTATGAATTTCGTTTGTTAGGCCCATCTTGGAGTATGGCTGCACTCAAGATGAGGCCGATAAACTCGAAAAACTCCAATTTGCTGCTGCAAAAATCGTCACCGGTCTCCTGGCCTACGCCTCCAGAGAGTCTCTCTCACTTGAAACTGGATGGGAAACCTTGAAGATTAGACGAAAAATTGCCAAACTAAAATTAATGTACAAAATACATCATGGAGATAGCCCAGACTATATAAAAATTTTAACTACACCTCTCGTCTGGCAGACCAATCCGTACAACCTAAGAAACAACTTCGACTATACAACACCTAGAACGCGATTTCTGAATGGAACAATCTTAGCACTGACAAAAGAAACAAACTCTCACTCAACTCCTTCCACCATTCAATAACTGATAACACCTTCATTCCTTTATTTTTTTTCTATTAGGCACCAGAAAACTAAATATCATCGACACACAACTAGGGCACAAATTTAGCCAAAAATGCCGACCTGGAAACAAGCAGGAAACAAGCCTATGTTTATGTATACTATGATTGTCTTTTTGAATTTGGTGCTATTACTGTTATATGGAATATGGAAGCGGATATTCTCTAATGGACGACGGCTGAATTATGAATGACGGACTAGACGCTTGTAATGGTTACAAGGAACTTATCCACTACAGCGAGATGTAGCTGTGGGGAACCACGAGAGGATGCCGAACACTTCCTCTTGTTTTGTCCTCTGTATGATAACATAAGGGATGAATTGACTCACAGATTACCCGTACTTCATTGTCTTGACGATCCACTTTGGGGAAACAACACATTTCTGTGTAAGACAAATATTAACATATTTAAAAAAAAAAAACACAAAAATTTATCAAAAATAGCAAAAGATTCAACTAACCACCAAAAGCGCTGCAGTACTGTTCGACATAGCTTCCACACAGAGCGCGACATTATTCCATATCTATATATAGCTGCTTCTATACACATATTCTTTATTGTATGCACGATACATCACCTGTTATCTCCTTAAAAGATTGTTGTAAACAATTATACTTTGTCATATTTTTGTATATAACATTATTTTTCGTTTGCATTAAAACTCGTGTATTTGTATTCGTTTCTAGGGAGAGGGATGAATACGTTGCTTAGAACTTTACCCCAATTCCGTGTACATTTATGATACAATAAATAAGTTTAAAACAAAACACGGGGTTAACCCTCTCAGCATAATGGATTTCAGAAGAACTTTGTTGCACTCTTGTCTGAGAGAGTTTTTAGTCAATCTAACTGGGATTTTTTTTATTAATGATTTTTAACATCAAGAACATAATGCTGGTTTCATTTTTCAGTTTCCTATCAAAATTAGGTTTGGAAATTGAATTGAATTGAAGTCCGACATGGGGACATGTCGGTTGAGAAGACGAGGTAGATTAGGTGATAGGGGGCCTACATGAAAGACAACTAAACTAAAACCAACAAAAAAAATTTCTAACAACCACCTGTTGTGCAAACATGCAGCCATGAAAGAAACTTGAAGAACACTGTTCCACGCGGGTCTTATGAAATGTGTAATGTGGTTTCAGCTATTTCACGATAACAACCATTGTGTCGACCGTATCAGCTAAACTACAGTCTCGCGACCATCTTGCTTAGACATGGCCTAACAAGTAACAAGTGAGCAGAATAATAACTCTTAACAAATACTACGCTGGGTGCCTCAGCATGGACGGTAGCCTCTTCATATTGACACCACCCACCAAAGAAAGGCTCCATCTGTGTCTCCAACGCCAGCAAAACAACAAACGTTTAGCCGACAATTCTAAGACCTTAGAGTTCAGGAAGACAAATACATGTGGATGCACTCGGCACGGGCTCGTAGTGTATGTGAGATATACCGACTCGCCAATCACTGGTAGGAATTCTTATTGGCATCCATGTTTAAACTCCTGATTGACACAGTATCATGAGAAACAGACAATAACAATCCAACCATTGACAGTGTGTATCATCAGACGCTGATTCACCAAGTTCCTGATTGAACATTCTCGTGGCCATGTTATATCGATCGCACATGAGCCCACCAGCCATCCATCTATTGGGATATCCAATTCCAGGGATCGCACTGGACATGAACTCTGTAACCGATACTCAAACTCAACTCTGCCTTCAGTTCCACCGGTGTCCGGCCTTCGCCATCTCACTGAACTTTGCTCGTTCCAAAGACGAAACTTCCACATGCACTCCGCTACCTTTCCGCATGTGTAAGACCATCAGCGTTTACTAATTTTTCGACTTCCTGCCATCTGGGTTCGGCATGATATCCCATCGACAGAGAGCGCACACTACCGCTTCTTCCAAAGAACTTTGCTTTTAACAGCCGGACACTGCATTTAATCGCAGGGACGCGATTACCCGCTTACGTTTGATTACAGGGTTTAATTAAGTTGAGTAATATTTAACAAACGGATGAGGGTTATCATACAAATGAATCCGCTCGAATTAGATCGTTGACCATACATGTATAAGCAGTTATCGTTCGGATAATGCTGTTAAAAAATTAAGCGTTGAGAACAAGGTGTATTGGTATGATGTATATGTGTATGAATGAGTCTGAATGCAGCCTATAATAATGATGAAATTACCCAGTCAAACAAATATACGCTTTCGGTTATTTCCCACAGAGGATAAGCTACAGGAGAAAGAAATATATTAGCATTAATGTGATAAAGAATTCGGCTTGGTAACAGAATAGATTTCCGTGAGTCACCCCACTCCAGACAGTCTAGGTCAGCAGGGATCTGCCAAGTTACGATATATGAACTTTTGAACAAGGGATAGTTAGGTCATCATCCTCCAATCAGAAATAAACACATACCTTACAAATAATTAACTGTGAAGCCGTAATTCGAAAACAGGAAAAGCCTCGAATCAGTACGGAAATGCCATAGGGTTAAGGAGATATAATTCTGGAAGGCCCATACATGGAAATTGGTATAACACCAAAAGAAAGATATGACTAATGATAGTTAATGGCCATTATCATACGGATGGCCGAATCTTTGACAAATGAAAAGGCAGAGAGATGATCAAACTTTAGGTCAATGACAAAGCAGAAGGGTGAAGAAATCCCGAATAATAAGAAAGGTCCCTAGGGAATTTTGTCCCCATAAATACCAAAGAACGAGCTTAATCGCACACTGCGGCGCACACTTCGAGGAGAAGTCGAGATGGACAAAGTAGGCATAGGTTAAGAAGTTTCAGGGTTCCCCAGGAAAAAGAGACAAGAGCGCTAGATTAGCAGGTCAGTTAGTTCATATATCACAATAAGTAAGCTACCGATATGACCCTGGATTAGTGGGTGAATTTAGATGTACATTAGAGTGTTATAATATTGTGGTTTTTGGTAATGGTTATAGAATGTAATAAAATGCCATATAGAAGAAATTATTGTTGAGTTGGTTTTTATGAAAATGTGGAGGCAAAGTACATCTCAGGATCAAAGCAAGTGAATTGGAACACAAGGTAAATTAAGATGAGTGTTGAATCTATATACTAACGGTCCCCTCGTGGCAAGATATATCCCGGACCTCTTCCTTGAGCCACCCCAAGCGAGTTAAGCTCAGGTCAAGGTTGACCCATGAAGAGAAAGTAATGTGACATAAGGGAATATTAGAATAAGTCCCAGAAAAGTTTGACATTAGTTTTAGGACTTTTTAGTCCCGTTTGGTAATATCAGACTTTTTCGAATCGGACTAAAAAGTGCCGATGGTAATATCTGATGTATCAATCACCAGTTCGCGCAGGTTATGAAAATAATAAAAGTTCAATTGGATGTCGAGGCATATTGAAATGCCTAATGCACCTTATATCCGCGTGTATGAAGGGTCGTACGTTCGAATCCCAACAATGATTTATTTATTATTGCTCTCTCGAACTGATTTATGCTACAGATAACTGTCCGCGCCACTGTGTTGTAGTACGAAATAAGCGTGCAACCGCGTCGCTGAAAAGTAGTATCAGAGGACCCCTGTGTGAATGTGTGTGTCTGTTCCATTGGGCAATCATATAAACTCAGAATAGGTGCCCTATGACTATAGGGGGTGAGAAAGGTGGAGTGAGTGAGTGAGTAGGATTTAACGTCGTTTTCAACATTGTTTCAGTCATATCACGACGGTGCCTACATGTGCCAGAACACGAGAGTGTCCACAGTTCCTATTATTCTGTACACTGATCAGCCCAGCCAGTACAGCACCCGGTCACCCATCCAAGTATTGACCGAGCTCAACGCTGCTTAACTTGATCTGACGAGAACCGGTGTGCCCAACGTGATGCGTGGTGGCAGGTGGAGCATGACACAAACACCATATGGGTAATTGTGGTAATTTCATCTGATTTTATCAAGATTTCCAAGTGTCTGACTGTTCGATGCTATTGATAGTCAAAATATTCATCGCAAATATGTAGTTCACCAAATTCCTCTGTGATCGTTGTTGATATTTGACTTACTTACAGAGGAACATAACTGAAACTGGTGATCATGGGATACTGTTATGGCAAGTTTGCATGAATGAGCACTTTCTGGACAATTTTAGTTGTTTTAATCTTTTCCAACTCTCAGTTTCAGTTATTTCTTTGTTGGAGAGATGGTTCGTCGGGCAAATCCTTGATGTTATATATTAAAATAATGAAATTTATTACATATTTTCATGTCTAATTTGCTATGGGTTTACAGAAAAAAAGCAGCCAAAATTAAGACTTTTTGGCTCATCCGATATTGACCGTCGGGACTTTTTAGTCCCAACAATTGAGTTGCTATGGTAACCACTGTTGTTCCCACCAAAAATCACATATTTGTCTAGGTACTCTATTTGTGATTTGGTCCACGAAGGAATTCTGCGTACTCCTCGAGGCCTGCAGAGAGAGGCAGGTGGGCTTGTGGGTGTATGTAAATTTAGGATTGGGTTTGAACATATAAAAAGTGGAACACGGACTTTACACCTAAACCATGGGGAATCATTCAGGGAAGCGGGTATGGTGCATCTGCGGGGTTGCATGTAAAATTAGGGTTTGTCCCGAAAATATAAAGAGCGGAATACGGACATTACATCTTTTGTGGTTCACTATTGGCACGAATGGGGCGTGGGAAGTGTCAGTGTGTAGTACTCGTGGAGGAGCATCCGACTGGATGGGTGGGTCGTGGAAGTGGGGGACATGGCGCGCATGTGCTGTAGAACAATTGCATTGGAATGGGCTCTTGTCCAACCAGAAGCCCCCAATTTGTGTCTGCATCTGTCATATTCGTTCATGTCCGTTAGATGTGTTCAAGGCTGCTCTTGTCCCTAATGGTGTACACACGACTTTATATAGCAACTCACTAACTCACACTCACTTACGCACTCACTCACTCACCATCGTTAGTGCGTCCATGTATTAAGACGGGCGTTGGGCACGTCACTTTGATAAGTAGTAAAAGGGCAACTGGGGGGTGCTATTTAGGGGCAGAAATGTGCAAATCGGGGAAGATAACCAGAAATTGTTCAAACAGAGTTATCTACCCCTAAATGGCGGTCCAGAAGCTCTTTATATGCTAGTGTCGGCTATGTTTAATCAGTTGCCGGGCAAAGGTGAATGTTCAGGGTGCACTCTAGGGATTCTTCCATTCGGCATGGAATAGACTATGGGACCGTTTTTCGGTCAGAAATTGTTGTAAAATCTTCAACCCAAATCACTTATATGTATATATTTTCTGAAAGAGCATGATTAAACTATTATTTTAATATATAGAATTGCTATATTATAGCAAAATGAATCGCGAACATTCTCCGCCAAGCTTGCTTCATTCTTCGTAGAAAACCCCTTAAAATGTCGAAAAATGGTCAAATTCGGCAAAATTTCCAGAAAAATCTGTAAGAGTGTTTTCAGTTAAACTTCTTACGTTGCCTGGTCCGGTCTCAACTTAAAAAAGCAAAAAAAGTGGAGGTCAACCTGGCCGTTTTTTGTTAGATTTTCTTCCCGTAAATTAGTCCTGATTTTTAGGCACACCCAATGGTCATAACTGAGGCAGGACAAAATTTACTCCATGATACCGATCAGCCTGTAGACGAAGCCAGCCATCGATCTGTACGTGCTCGTTTGCAGGGTTGATAATGCTGAATAGGATGGCATTATAGATATAAGCTATTAGGAAGACAAGAAGAATTATGATGTAGCCGAACACGGGCAGTCTATCGTCTTATGGGGTCATTACTACGAAACTGTGGAGGGCCACCTAAGTGGTAGTCGGTAACCTGTTTGATTGCCTAAATCCTTCAGACGGGTGGCAACCGATTTCGAAGACTGTCTACGATGTCCCCGGATTTTTTCTTTCGTGTACGATTTTGACAAATATCATCTCCTAAAACGGGATGTGTCGGCTATGTTTAATCCGTTGTCGGACAAAGGTGAATCTTAAGTGGTCGTTGGTAACCTGCTAGACTGTATGAATCCTTCAGAACGGTGGCAACCGATTTCGAAGACCGTCTACGATGCCCCCGGAATTTATTTTTCGTATTTTGACCAATATGTTTACTCGGTTGCCGTTCAAACCTGAATTTTAAGTGGTAGTTGGAAAATTGCTTGACAGTACGAAGGGTGATAAGTGATGCTCTAAGATACTCCGGAATTGATGTATTAGTTTTAACCCTAGCTCCCACTCCCCTCCTAACCCACCTACCAAACTTTTTCCTCTGTCTATGGAAAGACAACACATTGAGATCTGTCGTGCGTTGTAGTTTATAATATTGTGGTCATTTTGAACCTATTTGGCCAAATTTGACGACCATCTGGGGTAACATGAAAGTGATGTTTTCGTCATTTTTCTTCAAAATTCCTGCTTTTCTGCGAGAAAAGGTGGGCAAAAAGCGGGCAAAATACTAATTTCTCATTCTGTTTTTGCAAAAAAACCCACATAAATGAACAAAAAATCGAAAAATCTGACGGAAGAGAACGACCAAATAAATCGTATTGTTTTTCAAACTGACGTCGCTGTGACATCATCAGTGCGGCCATATTGGATATTTCTTTTACATTTTCTGATAGGGCTT
>JAVTVY010032861.1:0-147872 GCA_036873755.1 Hanleya hanleyi
AGTGCCCGCGCGCGCGGGTCAAAAGGTCAAAGGTCACCTCCAGGTCAGACGGTCCAATATGAATAACGACAAGTTCAGCAATGTTTATATAGTTTATTATCCCAATGTTACATCATGCCCAGGCTGGGGGAGCCGCTCTGGGTATGTTTAGTATGTTCACAGCAAAACAAATTGAAATATCAAACACCATGTTTTATTATTTAACACATTGTCACATTAGGTACAAGGGTTTACTGAGCTCAAGTCAGCGAGCAGCATGTAGACATAGAGTGTGTGTACGGCATGATATTCATCAGTGCACGGGTGACGCATTCAACCGATGGTCAGCTTGGTCAGGAAAAACGTGACATTGGTTACCCTCTCTACCACCCATTGAATGTTGGGGCGTTGACGATGCGCCCATCTCAAGGGTTCCACGGTGTCCAGTATCTCCAGCATCGTCTCTAGTGACCCCCGGTTAATGATGGTGACCGGCTGGTCAAACACATGGTTGTTGGCACTGGATAATAATACTGTAACTGGTCCGTCTTTTTGTGACGTAAGATGTACCCGAAAGCGACATTCAATGTAAAGGCCGTAGTTTGATCGTTGAAGATGGCTTCCACGTAGCTGCGTAGACAGGTGCGGTTGGTCAGTGGGAAATTGTAGATATCTTGAGGGTGGAAACAGTACTGTGTCATGGACCAATGGCGCCGATCGATGTCACTGATTGGATGGTTGTCCTGTAAGAGATCGCTAGGAACATTTATGGGCTCCACCAGAAAATGTTCGATGTTGTCAGGACTCGAAACCGTAACGCTGGGGTCCGGCTGGATATTCAGGCTCTTCTGAACTGTGGGTATAGGCGGGCTCTCCTTCATCGCATCACCAGTGCCGTTCGTCTCCCCGGGCTTATCTTCACTGGATCTCACCTTCCGTGGCTCCTCTTCAGTAGGAAGTTGTCGCTCAAACCGTAGAGACGGACCATGAATCAACCGTTGGTGTCGCAGCAACTGACTGCGTCGTTTGAAGAGTTGATCACAATCCTCGCATGGACGCTTGGGTGGCCCATGAATTGAACGTTCGTGGCGCAGTAAAGCATCTTCCCGATTAAATGACCGTGCGCAGGTTATACAAGTATACAGTCCATCGTTGTGGGTGGAGGCCTCGTAGCGTCGTAAATTATCTAGACGAGTAAACTGCTTCTGGCAAGTTGTGCAAATGAACATCTTGGTGGTTGACAGACTGTCTGATGAAACGGCAAGGTCGCTTCCCTTTTATAGCACGCTAGCTGGTAATCTATTTTTAGCACACTCTACTCCAAGTCGAGGATCGAGACTGGTGTACTGCTGTACGACTGAGCCGCATTGCGCGCGCGTATGAAGACCCTGATACATACCCAATGCAGGCGCAGACGCGAAGTGCCCGGATGACAGACACGGTCGTCACCGATCCGAAAAGACACGGACTTTACCGAAAAGACACGGACTTTACCGAAAAGACACGGGCTTTACCGAAAAGACACGGACGTACCCGAAAAGACACGAAGTTGAGCGCCATTGTGGGAAACCCCCACAGACAGGTCAGTACATGCATTCCTATGATGTTCACGCATAATAAAAGGATTGATCTGTAATCTATGTTGGTGTTGTTCTCTTTTTTGGACTAACCCATCAGAATAGTACGTATCACGGACTACACCCGTAGAGCTAGGCGCGCATGTGTGACCTGGTCTATAAAACACGTCTCTCTGGATCGTACACCTTCATTTCTACGGTTGCAGAGCCATGACGGAGACCCAGCCCTATGCGACTCGCATTTTACAGCATGCCACCGCGGTGAATTCATTCACGGGTTACCGAGCAGTGGTCCGGTCCATGTTTGCAGATGGCGACGACAACGAGGGACGACGCCAGATCCTGAACGAGTTCACAGAAGCGGTCCTCCACAGAATGCACTCGATGGAGAGGCGTGCCATCACTCACCACTACTGGACTATGACAGCCATCCTTGATGCTCGCGCTATGGACCAGGAGCGCTCACGCCGGAACCAGCGCCGGTTGGTTGGCCTCACAATAATCTGTGCCCTATTGACCCTGGCGCTGTGGTATTGACAGTGGGGACTATAAATACGAGGGTGAGACAGAGTGTGTGTCATTCAACGATCGTCACTGGGTCAAGCATGTCACCCATCCTACGAGCCATCCTGCCCCTTACACCCCGGGTGGGGTTACACGTCTATGAAGATAAAGTCACCCTGGTGGAAGACCGTGGAGTTTGCTGGTCGCCCGCTGAGAGCGTATCGAATACGGTGACGCTACACCGTGACGGCTGGACCAAATTTAAACGGGTGTTGAGCGGCGAGCTCGATGGACACGTCATCCACATAGACAATGCCATCTACGTATACCGTGGACCTTTCTTCCCACGTCTGGGCCGCTACCAAGATGCTACGCGAAGCTTCACCCTAGACCCCGATCTGTGGACAGCCTTCGATAAGTGGTGCCTATCGTGGACCAGCTGTTTACACCGGACGAGCGGTCATCAGACGAGTTGGAGTGGGCTCGTGCCCTGAGAGAATCGGCGGCAGAGCCCAATGAACAACTACATGAACCCGACGACGATGCCATTGATTACCCGGCTAGACTCAGTCAGCCCAGTGATATGACCACCTGATCCTTTTGATCTCACGGGGTTCTCCCTATAAATACGAGAGACAGTCAAATCTGGTACCATTCACGTACTGACCATGGCGGAGCATATGATACTGGCGTATCTCAGCTTGACCCCCGAGGTTTCCTGCACGTGTATGCGGATACGGTCGATATCATGGAGGAGGTGGGAGACACGGATCCTACACAACCGTGCCCGGCTCACATTCGTCTGTCCCGAGAGGGCTGGACCAAATTCAAACGGGTGTTGTCTGGTGAACTGGACGGCGATCTCATCCACTTGTGTCACGATGTGTATATCCGACGCGGCCCTTTCTTTGCTCAATTGGCTCGGCTAGATGGGGGTACAGTGCATTTTACCCTTCACCCTGATCTATGGTCTGCATTGGAAGATGCTGTGGTAGATGTGGATGAAGTGCTTATCAAGCGGTCATCAGACGAGTTGGACTGGTCATTTACCATGGACACTGTGAAAGCCAATGAAGAAAATCAGAAAGAAACTCTGGCCCAAGATATACCCGTTATAAATAAACGATAGAGCCAGGGTGCATCATCATTTTGTCACCATGAAGCGCTGGGAGAAGGTGTTGGATAACTTATACTACAGTCCGGACAGTCCGGCGGCCTATAGTGCATTGTCGGCTCTCTATCGAGCGGCCAAACCCCAGGGGATACAACGTGCCCAAGTCCGAGATTGGTTAAGAAGACAAGACACCTATACCTAACATCGATCTGTCCGTCGCCATTTTCTACGGAACCGGGTCATCGTGGGAGGAATAGATGCCCAGTGGCAAGCGGATTTGGTCGACATGAGCGCCTTTGCCAAACACAACGATGAGAATCGGTATATCTTGACGTGCATCGATATCCTATCCAAGTATGCGTGGGTGGTACCCATCCGGACGAAAACGGGGGCGAATCTCATAGCGGCGTTCAAAGACATCTTCAAGACCGGGCGCAAACCTTTGTATTTGTAAACCGACGAAGGCACGGAATTCCTCAACAGACCGTTCCAACAGTTTCTGAAAGCCCAGAAGGTGTTTTTCTTCCATACGTACGAGACCAAGGCTTCCGTGGTGGAAAGATTCAACAGGACATTCAAAGGCCGCATGTATAAATATTTCACCTATAAAAATACAAGGCGGTACATCGATGTTCTCCCGAAACTTGTGAGTGGTTACAATCGAGCCTATCATCGGAGTATAGAGAGAGCCCCCATTACCGTGACCCAACGCAATGAAGCCTAAGTCCGGCGTGTCTTGTACCCCAGGCCATCGCAGCGAACGACGAAGGCGGTGTACAAGGTCGGGGACCCTGTACGGATCAGTAAAGTCAAGGGCAAGTTCGAGAAAGTTACTTGCCCAACTGGAGCGATGAGCACTTCCTGATTAAACGGCGCCTACCCCGACAGCAGCGAGTCTATGAACTGGAAGATCTCCAAGGGGAAACGTTGCTAGGGACGTTTTACGAGACGGAATTACAGCCTGTTGTAAAAACACAGCAAGACTACTACACGGTGGAGCAGATTTTGAAAACGGAACGTCGACGTGGCAAACTGTTTTATTTCGTGAAATGGCAAGGTTGGCCCAGTTCCTTCAATTCCTGGGTCGCTGCCAACCAGGTGAAACGACTATAAAGCCAGACACCACTGCCGTCCTCCTTCATTCCACGTCCGCCCACAGTGCTATGGACAAACAGCAGCTGCCTCTGAACACAGCGTCTCCCAAAACGCGCAAAGCACAAGTGGGCTTTGGGGTGCTATTGCTAACCCCGCTGAGTGTGTTGTACGGAGGTGTGTTTTACGACGTAGCCTATGTCAGCACCTTACTTAACCAACTGAGAACACCAGCCATCAGTGAAACCGGTCTACAGAGAGCACCAGTCGTTTCGAGCCCAGTCATCACCACCACACCCCCTGTACAAGCCACAACGAGCTCCACACCAAGCTCTACACCTACACCAAGTACGCCCACTACGTCTGAACACCCACCGGATTTCATCCCTCACAGTGAACCGACAACGACGACCCACGTTGTACCCACCCCCATCATCATCCCTCGCAGTGAACAGACAACGACGACCGACGTTGTACCCACCACCACTCCAGTTCACTCGTACGAAATTTACAAGAGCGGGTTACCACGACAACGGATACACCTCGAACCATGGGCCCTGTGTGGCAGCATCCCTTCACTTGCGTCATCGCAGGACCGACGGGTTCCGGCAAAACGCACTTCGTCAGGAAGCTCCTTCAACACGCCGACAGCATGATCACTCCACCCATTGCCCGAGTCGTGTGGTGTTACGGAGAATGGCAGGAAGCGTATGCAGCAATGCCCCACATCACGTTCGTGGAAGGCGTACCTAACCTGGCCGATTTGGAACCCGACACCTTGGTGGTTCCGGATGATCTCATGGCGGAGACGGACAGTCGGGTGACCCAACTCTTTACCAAAGGCAGCCATCATCGACGGCTCAGCATCATCTACATTGTGCAGAATCTGTTCAGTAAAAAACAAAGAACATCGGAATATCAGCTTAAATGCCCACTACCTGGTGGTCTTCAAAAACCCGAGAGATACCACTCAACTGCTGCACCTGGCGAGACAGATGTATCCCGGTCGCACACCGTTTGTGTTGGAAGCCTTCAAAGATGGCACAACCCCTCAGCACGGGTATATGCTCTTCGACCTCAAGCAAGCCACCCCCGAACATCTTCGACTACGGACCGGCATCTTTCCCGGAGAGACCCAACACGTGTACATGCAAAAAATAATGTAAACACACCCACAGTGGCTCCCCAGCTGGGGTCTGTGTGTTTGATGATGGGGAATAATAAAAAGAATGAATACCACAGCAGGGTTGACCTTGTCTCTGAGGTAGATAAAAGGAGCAGAGTTGTGGGTTCTAGCATTAGTTGTACAGGATGTCTGCGCGAGTACGGAAGCACGCTCCCATGCTCCGTGTATTGAAGACGGCTCCACCCGAGTTAGTCCGAACCATTGTACGCGGTGCGGACCCTGACCTTGTACGCTGTCTGTGCGAGATCGGGTACAGCCTGTTAAAAGGCAACGTACCACTGACTCCGGCTCAGAAGACCAAGTTGGCCAAGCATAAGACAGGTCTCCGAACCTTAGTCCATAAGCGGGTCCCTCAAACACAAAAGAAAAAGGTGTTACAGAAAGGCGGCTTTCTTGGGGCCATCTTAGCACCGTTGGCCGCTTCTGTGTTGGGTCCAGTATTGGGTGGACTCTTCGGCCGACAATGAACCACACGAAAATAATGGTCCTCGTCGAACCTCGTTTCCTGCAAAACCTCCAATCGCCCTACCCTGTCCCACCTACGGTGAAGACCATAAACACCCTCGATGGAGAGATGCAACAGATCTTACAGAGACCGGGGTTAAGCGACAGTGAGAAAGTACAACGGTACAATGAGACGCTTCAACGGTACATGACGTTCGTGGACCAATACAAAACTCGCTCTACCCCAGCAACAGCACCACCACCACCACCACCACCACGTGACAGACCGCCGACCTCAGCACCGTTCCAACAGCCGCCATTACCAGGGGTAGCCCCCACAGCCCCCCAGTGGGTGGAAGACGAAGTCCTGAAGAGTGTACCTGCCTCGTTCAAGAAACAAGCTGGCCTGGTATTACAACGGATGAAACAGAATCCTAACATGACTTGGAATGATAAAGGCGAACTCCTGGTACAGAATCAGGTGATCCCGGGGACCCACATGATGGATTTAGTGAATGACCTGATGCGTAAACGCAGGTCGCACACGGATCCTCGAGGATGGGAGGTCTTCGCTCAAGGCTTGAAAGACATGCATGTACCACAGGAATTGGTGGGGAACCCCCACCGCTGGGCCTTTATGCAGCGTGACTCACCGACTCGTGCACCACGACTCTCACCACAACCTTCTTGGGAAGCCGACTGGGAACCGGAGTCACCCCCCAAAACTCCACCACCACCACAACGGGCACCTTCTTTTCAGACCTTTAAAAAACCACCCTCGATCAGGACACCCCACATCTCCAGAGCCGTGACACGTAGCAAGTCAACGCGACGAACACGACGCCGGACACAACCGCCCAAGGCCTGGAAGACCTATTAAAACCAACAGCAGCAGCAGGACAGCTCAGTCGCCATGTTTTACCTGGCCCTACCCAGTAACAGTTCGCTGGATGTGTTTCCTGACAACACCGTGGCCAAGTACGTCACCCAGTTACCGCAACCGTTACATTTACCTGGACGGTGGGAATGTGGCCTCGTGGATATCCAATACCCTTACTCATGGTACAACGTGCGAGCCAATGAAGTGTGGTACGAGGTGACCTACGAAGGCAAAAACACCCGACTCACCCTGCCCGAAGGCCAATACGATACCCCCCAAAGAGTTCATGGGTGGGCTGTCAAGACTGATGCATTATAAGGCGCTACGGGGGGTGACGAATACTTCAAGACCCATCAAAGCCTATCCCTTCAAGAATCACGTGGACTTCGATTACAACGCACACAACGACAAGGCAGAGCTTATCGTCACCGGCAAGGCGAGTGTCGTACTGAGTCCTATCCTACAGCAAATGCTGGGTTTCGATCTAAAGAGGTTCGCTGGTCCCACCGAACACCATGGCGAGATGCCGATGGATATGAAGTCGGGTATGTACGGACTCAAGTCACCCACAGTTTCACCCACATGCTCTACTTGGCCGTACGACAAACTGACATCAACACGATCACGGTGGATATAAGAGATGACACGGGACGACCGGTGGCATTCGAACGAGGAAAAGTGGTGCTGACACTTTATTTTCGACAAGCACGTGCTCCCCACTTTGCATAATGAAAGTACCTTACGAGTGCGATGCACGCAGCTATATGGACTATTATGCCCAACAGGCCGGGGGTGGCTTTCCGGTCTTTAGCGGTGCACGCATGCAACGAGGACATGGACTGGGGAATATACTCGGCAGCATCGTCAAAACGTTCCTGCCCTTGGTGACGCGTGGGGTGAAAGCAATCGGCAAACAAGCGGTACGCAGTGGACTGCAAGTGGCTGGTGATGTCTTGGGGGGTACGGCACCCAAAGAATCCTTGAAACGGCGGGCCAAAGAAGCGGGAGGCGTCTTGGTGGCCAAAGCACAACGCACCGTAGGGAATAAAAGAGCTGCCCCACCGAGACCACGCACCAGTCGACGACCGACCCAGCGACGACGCACATCGAAGAAGACAAAGGATATCTTTTCTTAAAACATGTCCTTGATCCACGCCGAGTCCTGCCCCTCCACCAACAGTGAATTTGATTTGTGGACCGTGCCGCCCACACAGACCAGTGTCGAACAAGGATTATGGGTGGAGCATCTCCCGCTCTCCAGCATCAACGAAACCGGGCCCATCGAGTTCATCATCAGTAATGCGGATACGGCCTATGTGGATTTAGCCCATACATACTTGTATGTGAAAGCCAAGGTGGTCAATGGAGCTGGCACCAGAATCGTTGACCAAGCAACGGTGGGCCCGACGAATCTCTGGCTGCACTCGATGTTTCAGCAGGTGGATATTTTTCTCAGCGACAAACTCATCAGTGACTCCACCAACACGTACCCCTATCGAGCCTACATCGAGACACTGTTGTCGTATGGCCGAGAGGCTAAAAAATCTCAGCTGACAACCGCTTTATTCTACAAGGACACGCCCGAGCACATGGACACGGTGGACAATGGGGGATATAACAAACGGAAGGCTTTCACTGCGAACAGTGCCTCGGTGGATATGATGGGTCGACTGCACGCAGACATGTTCATGCAAGACCGGTACCTCTTGAACAAGATCCCCATCAAAATCCGACTGATACGGGCGCCTCCGACCTTCGCCTTGATGGCCACTAACGTAGAGGGGCATGCAGCGGACTATAAGATTGTCATCCAAGACGCAGTCCTGTATGTCCGAAAAGTGAAACCGAATCCAGCCGTTCAATTGGGACACATGAAAGCCTTGGAAACAAAACCAGCCCAGTACCCTATCCGACGTGTGCAAACCAAAGTGTTCTCTGTGCCTGCTGGAAATATGGGCGCCAACAAAGAAAACCTGTTCCTGGGGGAACTACCCAAGCGATTGATCCTGGCCTGTGTGGAAAATACCAGTTTCAGCGGAGCCTACCCAGAGAATCCGTTTGACTTTCAACATTTCGGCATCAATTTTGTGGCCCTGCATGTGGATGGACAACAGGTGCCAGCCACGGCCTTAACACCGAACTTTGGGCGGAGGAATTTCATTCGAGCCTATCAGAGCCTGTTTACAGCCACCGGTCAAATCAACCAGGACGAAGGGAATATGGTCAGTCGGGAGGACTACGCGAACGGATACACGTTGTTCTGTTTCGATCTAACCCCCACCTTAGAGAACGACCATCAGCTGGCCCTGGCCAAGCAAGGCAACTTACGGTTGGAAATCCACTTTGCACGAGCCCTGGCGACCACCGTCAATGTGATCTGCTACGCCGAGTTTGACAACATCATTCAAGTGGACAAGGCGCGCAACGTGCTGTGTGACTTCTCCACCTAACATGGATACAGACCAGATAACCACCGTGCTGAAGAATGACCCAGGGACACGTATGGTCTTTCAAGGGGTGTTCGCCCGAGATGTGTTCCCATTAGACCGTATGTATCCTGCTGCGTACGTTCTCAACACGGACCCGATGGATCGACCCGGTGAACACTGGGTGGCCGTGTACTTGACAGAACAGCAGGGCGAATACTTTGACCCGTACGGCCTGCCACCCCTCCATCCCGATTTAACAGACTTCATGGATCAAGGCACAGAGACGTGGTGTTGGAACAGTCAAACGTTGCAAAGCCTGACCAGTGGCGTGTGCGGACAATATTGCTTGTTTTACCTGTACCATCGATGCCGGGGAAGACCCTTATCTACTATCGTACAGATGTTTGACGAGTACCCCCAGGCCGAGGACCGCGATGTACTCGTCTATGACTGGGCCGCCCATCATTTCAATGTACAAGCCCCGTTCTGGGCTTAAGTTAATGACAAGCCCCTTGTTCTGGGCTTCAATGTTCAAGCCCCTTGTTCTGGGCTTCAATGTGCAAGCCCCTTGTTCTGGGCTTCAGTTAATTACAAGCCCCTTGTTCTGGGCTTCAGTTTTCACGTGGTTGTTCTCACGTTGTTGTTGTTCACTGAATAAAAAAAATGAGATCTCACCAAAAAACCCTGTCTTGTGTGTTTTATTCATAATGCATCAATGCCCAATGTGGAGATTCAGTCAAACTGAAATCAGTGGTGTAGGATGGGGCCAAAATGTAACCCATCAAGGTTAGAATGCAAGAGCACTATAGTAAAATAGAGAGCCAATGAAATCAGCCCACAGGCCAAGTACGTGTTTTTGGTCTAGGTTTGGAGCGGGCATTTCATTGAGGTGCGTGTATACGGTGAGTGAAGACTGGTCCAACAGGTATAGATTATGTTTATGACTATAAGTTCTAGGTAACCCATCAAGGTTAGAATGCAAGAGCACTATAGTAAAATAGAGAGCCAATGAAATCAGCCCACAGACCAAGTACGTGTTTTTGGTCTAGGTTTGGAGCGGGCATTTCATTAAAGTGCGTGTATACGGTGAGTGAAGACTCGTCCAACACGTATAGATTATTACTATAAGTTCTATGAACATAATGCATGAAACTGGCTTTGAACACCGTATTAGCCAATCAGTGGCCTAGAATGGAGCCAAAGGTAACCCATCCATGTCCAGAAAACATTACCCGGGTGTACAAGAACGCGGATGTAGGAGCGGACGTCAGCGAAAGCACACCGTGAGTACCCCAATTCGATTGGCTGATTGTTCGACCGCTGATTGGTTCTTTTTCTCGACCGCTGATTGGCTCTTTTTTCTCGACCGCTGATTGGTCCAAATGGACCTGCCCATCCTTCCCAGGTTCATTTACAATCCCCTTTTTGGGGTTCAAGCTCTGACTATATCGATGCCGCAACATTGTCTCATTGGACATTGGACCGTCTGACCTGGAGGTGACCTTTGACCTTTTGACCCGCGCGCGCGGGCACTGCCGGGGATGACGCGCGCGCGCTGCGGCCGGAGAACCCGCGCGCGCGCGCTGCGGGGCGCCGGGGCGGGGGCGAGAAAACACCCCGGAGGGTTGAACGTTGGAACTCTTCTGGGTTTGGAGGTAGTTTTAGTGAAAACCGGAAGTGACGTCTGTGCGCAGACCCACCACACCACGTGAACGCCATTGTGGGGGAAAAAACCCCCCCAGTACATCAGCACACACAAACAAGTCTAGACATGTACCCAAGGTCACGCCCCATTCACCCCAACCGGAAGTGACGTCACAACCCCCACGTGACCTGCGCAGCAGAGTGGATACGACACCCTAGTGTAACCCCCTCACCTAGGCTTCACATGGATACCTCACTCGATCCCATCGGCCCATGAGAAACCCCGCTCGAGCCCAAAACGTCTATGTTCATACCCTTGGGCCACCGCGCATGCGCAGAATGGTGACAACGCCCAAGCCGCTAGTGCAGTCAGATGCCCCTTCACCTAAGCTTCACGTTGATACCTCACTCGACCCCATTGGACCATGAGTAACTCCCCTAGCTCCAACACGGCTATTTCCATACCCTTGGGCCACCGCGCATGCGCAGAATGGTGACAACGCCCAAGCCGCTAGTCCAGTCAGATGCCCCTTCACCTAAGCTTCACTTTGATACCTCACTCGACCCCATTGGACCATTAGTGGCTTCGCTAGCTCCAAAACGGCTATTTCCATACCCTTGGGCCACCGCGCATGCGCAGAATGACGCTATGTCAACCCCACACCCAGCCCATCAGATGCCCCCTCACATAGGCTTCACATTGATACCTCACTCGACCCCACTGGACCAGTAGTAACTCCCCTAGCTCCAACACGGCTATTTCCATACCCTTGGGCCACACGAGTTGTCTCCCTTGCGTCAGTGTGTGCAGATGGCGCTATGATCGACGCCGTGATGTGGAAAGGGCGTCCCCACACCATCCTGGAGCCGCCATTTTGTTTGTTGATTTTCTGCGGAGATACACGGGACAATAAACGCTCGACCCTAGGGTGGTACAGATGCTAGACTGATCCTATTAACATGGTACAACACCTATAGATTATGTTTATTATTATTATATGGCTTAGAGGTTTTTTTGAGGGTAATGTGAGGGTTTTTTCTCCCCGTGACCTCCCCACCGCCTCGTTTGCTCCCTTGCGCCGCCATTTTGAACCCACCACCACCACCCACAGGCCGCCATTTTGAACCCACCACCACCACCCACAGGCCGCCATTTTGACCACCCCACACCCAGCCCATTAGATGCCCCTTCACATAAGCTTCACTTTGATACCTCACTCGACCCCATCGGACCATTTTATCTAGGGACTACTTTTTCTCCGCGGAAGGTTTTTCCCGCGACCGAATCACCGCAAGACATGACCGCATCACCGCGGAGGAATACATCTTTGACCTGGGTCACCTGATATACAAATTTGGAACTCTCCTGTGCTGGAGGTAGCTTTTTGGTCAGAGGTCAAAATGCTCGCTTCTCATTGGCTGTGTGACCTCCACGTGACCTCCACAAAATATGCAAATTTCTGAGGTCAATAGGGTTCAATTCACCCTTTGTATACTACTGAGGGAGTCGTAAACGGCTTCGGTTAAGTCATCTGGATCGGCTACTGCTGTAAAATCTCAGTGCGAGAGACAGTTGTGAAGCAGGTGGATTATTGTGCGCGAAATAGTTACGAAATTGTTATGGCTGCTGTTCAGTAGGAGTGAACACATATGCACTCATATTATACCTAGAACAGGCTAGTTTTCTACAAGAGAGAAGCGGTTAACAGTTTTCAATGATGCCGGCAAGACATTCCATATTGCTGATGTTTATTCTTAATCCGTATGATTTTCGTTGTGAAGTTGTTAGAGAGAAAGAGAGAGAGAGAGAGAGAGAGAGAGAGAGAGAGAGAGTTAATGTTTAAAATCGCCTTCAGCAATAGTTCAGCTATATAGCGACGATCAAACCAAATTCAAAGTATTCAAGTTAATAAACAAGTAAACTAATGCATTAAAAACAGGTACATACATTGAAATTTATACAACAAACCGATCTCTCTCAAATAATCTAAAATACAATTTTCTTTTACTCGACTAAAAAGATCTTTCAACGTAGCTGCTCGATAAAAAGTATCTCTCCCAATCTTAAAATCTATACAGTGGATAAGAATATGTCTCACGTTATCTAGAGTATGATGTATGTCAGTCATGCTTTGATTGTGCCTGTTCATTGAACAACATGAGGATGTCGATGTACATAGGTTGATACGGCCCCTAGCCCCTGGTTAGGCGGAATTAACACACAAATTACGAAACGTAACGCCATAGATCTACACGTTAGGTCCGCATTTTGCTATCAACAAGGCGGATATGATGTCCTCGGTGTTAACACCCGCAAAGACATTGTCAAGACGATGTAGACTCTGGAGTTGAGGACCCCTGTGCGTGCAAGTCCGACATCTCTTCAACCTCATTTAAAGATGATCTCTCCTCCAGAGAGTATCAACAATAGGATTCTTGTGACAATATCGCTGCAAATTCACTAAGCAAAAAGAAGACTAAAAACAGACTCAAAGCTGTTGATAAAGGACCTGTTAAACAAACAATAGTAATTTGGGATTCATCGCTATACAGCTGTGATATGGGTGAGCGCGTTAAATAACAATATATATATTTCTCTCCTATATAAATAAGGATTCACAAAAGCCATTTAATTTCATTCTACATTTATTTACATTTATTTATTCTTAAGTTTCAGTTTCCGAATCATATTCACCGTTTAACACCTGATCGAATCTATTTCCGCATCTTAATCGGTTTTTGAGCTTCCTCATAATCTGTATCGTTATGAGTTTGGATTCGACATTTTGTATCAAAATTTCGTTATGGATATATTCAGTTTTTATAATCTGTCCGACATTTCATCACATGATTATAACACGTTTTTCATGAATGGAATATAGCATAGCGTTAATGGTTCTTCGAAATGTTCTCCATATCCGATATTTTTTATGCTAAATTGTTGTAAAAAAATGTTAAAAAATAAAAACAAAACTGAAAGCGCCCATTACTGACCCATGACGTCGAAGTGTGATTACGATAGTCCGTAGCTAGCAATGGTATCAAATGTTCTAGGTGACATTTTCATTCGGGGAGCAGGAGTCCCCCATAATATATTGCACTGGATCCGGTCAAGTTCACAAGACGAGAAAAATTGAAATACTATTGTTGTTGCTTCGACACATATCTCCTCTGAAAATATATTCCATGCAGTATGCGTACACATTAAAATAGTAACGAACGCCGACTTCACGAGAAAGGACGCGACTGCGAGAGTGTTGAAAACTGGAGTCTGCATAAACTCAGAAGCGGAACCAATCTCGAAACCAGAGCTATCCGGTCCTGTCCTCCCTGTCCTGTCGGAGCGGCCAATTTTCCAGCGGAGAGCGACTCCTGGTGGCGAGGTTGGAGCGGAACGAGATTTGCAACGTCTGCTCGGCGAATTGTAACGTCAACAACGTCAGAAAGCTAAAACATAATGCCTTTGTTGACGTCATGATGACGACATCAACCCCAATTGTTGTGCAATGTACATCACAATAGGACGGCCGGCACAACCCCAACTAGTCGATATTGTACGACGTGAGTCCGGCACAACCCCAACTAGTCGATATTGTACGACGTGAGTCCGGCATAACCACAACTAGTCGATATTGTACGGCGTGTGTCCGGCATAACCCCAACTAGTCGATATTGTACGACGTGAGTCCGGCACAACCCCAACTAGCCGATATTGTACGACGTGAGTCCGGCACAACCCCAACTAGCCGATATTGTACGACGTGAGTCCGGCACAACCCCAACTAGCCGATATTGTACGACGTGAGTCCGGCACAACCCCAACTAGTCGATATTGTACGACGTGAGTCCGGCACAACCCCAACTAGTCGATATTGTAAGACGTGAGTCCGGCACAACCCCAACTAGTCGATATTGTACGACGTGAGTCCGGCACAACCTCAACTAGTCGATATTGTACGACGTGAGTCCAGCACAACCCCAACTAGCCGATATTGTACGACGTGAGTCCGGCACAACCCCAACTAGCCGATATATTGTACGTGAGTCCGGCACAACCCCAACTAGTCGATATTGTACGACGTGAGTCCGGCACAACCCCAACTAGCCGATATTGTACGACGTGAGTCCGGCACAACCCCAACTAGTCGATATTGTACGACGTGAGTCCGGCACAACCCCAACTAGCCGATATTGTACGACGTGAGTCCGGCACAACCCCAACTAGTCGATATTGTACGACGTGAGTCCGGCACAACCCCAACTAGTCGATATTGTACGACGTGAGTCCGGCACAACCCCAACTAGTCGATATTGTACGCCGTGAGTCCGGCACAACCCCAACTAGTCGATATTGTACGACGTGAGTCCGGCACAACCCCAACTAGTCGATATTGTACGACGTGAGTCCGGCACAACCCCAACTAGTCGATATTGTACGACGTGAGTCCGGCACAACCTCAACTAGTCGATATTGTACGACGTGAGTCCGGCACAACCCCAACTAGTCGATATTGTACGACGTGAGTCCGGCACAACCCCAACTAGTCGATATTGTACGACGTGAGTCCGGCACAATCCCAACTAGTCGATATTGTACGACGTGACGGTAATCAGACTCTGATGTCAAGGGGCGGAGGTTACAAATTTAATATGTTTTTCACCACACCTGTTTGGTTGTTTAAAAAATACAATTTGGTGTCATTTTTTCACAGAAAATGATATCAACTTTAATAGCTTCCCTGTATGTATTCATGCAGAGTGTGCAGAGGGTATTTGGTAGAACGTTTAAGATACTTCAACAGATTGGTATTCATCTTAGCCATGGCTTGAACATGCTGTTTGTCTTGCCTACTATAGGCCTTTCTAACAGGTTTGCTGAACATTTCTTTCCGGAAATTAAGTTGATACGCTTATTATTTGTACTTATCTCACCTGATGACATTTACTAGATTATGTTACATGACATAAACCTGTCATACAAAACTATACCACCAAACACGTCCATTCTAAGTTTCTTAAATCCTGTTTAAGTGTCGTAAAATGACGGAAATTAAGATCGAATAGTGGAAGAGGGAGAGAGAGAGAATTAAGGTTTAATGTCGCGTTCAGCAATATTTCAGCTATATAGCGACGACCAAACAAAATTCCAATAACTGAGTAATCCAACGCATTAAAACATACACACATTAAAACTTATGCAACACACCGATTTCTTTCAAATAACCCAAGATGCAATTTTCCCTCACCTGACTAGAAATTACAAGCGTCTAGTCCGTCATTCATAATCCAGCCGTCGTCCATTAGAGAATATCCGCGTCCATAATCCAAAGACCTATTCCATATTCCATATAACAGTATTAGCACCAAATTCAAAAAGATAATCATAGTATACATAAACATAGGCTTGTTTCCCGCAAGAGAGAAGCGGTCAACAGTTTTCAATGATGCCGGCAAGACATCATGATGTTCCAAAAATATCAAATCCGTATCGCTGATCAGTATTCTTAATCCATAATATTCGTTGTAACGTCGTCATCTAAAGAATGATGTATCTCAGTCACGCTTTGATTGTGACTGTTCATATGAGTACCATGAGGATCTTGAAGTACATGGGTTGATACGGCCCCTAGCCCCGGGTTAAGCGGAATTAGACACAAGTTACGAAACGTAGCGCCATAGATCTTGCACGCTACGTTCGTATTTTGTTATCAGCATGCGATATGTATCGCCAAATTTGAGAAACTTTGAGTGTAGGCGCTTGGTGGAATAGCCCTGTTTTTTAAGTTTCTGCACCAATGTTTTGTGACGTTGATTAAAATCGTCACATTTAACACAGGATCTAGCAAATGCTACTAAGCGAGATATATATACGCCATATGCAGGTCCCACTGGAATATTACTGTCCAGAAAGGGATAGTTTACGATGTCGAAATTGTAATCATCTCTTTTGTCATAAAGTCGACGAGAGAGAATGCCCGCTTCATTTTATAGAGATATAGATCTAAATATGATGTGCCTGTAGGGCTATCTGTAGTTTGCTTCAAATCCAGTGAAGGTGGATATATATCCTTCACTGCGTCATTTATATAGCGATTATCCACAGCGAGAAGATCGTCTATATAGCGTTTGGTGAATGAGAAGGAACGGGCTTTGAATGGATCGGTTTTTGAAAGCGCCTGCATATAGTCACATTCATAAGAGAACAGATACAGGTCAGCCAACAGGGGTGCACAATTAGTACCCATTGGAATACCTATATGCTGCTGATATATTGTGTCCAAAGTAGTCGATCGATAAAAAGTATCTTTTACAATCTTAAAATCTATGCAATCGATAAGAATATGTTTCACCGTGAGATCTTCATGGCATGGAATACACCTTGGGACTGGCCTTTTTTTAGTAAATGTTTGTGAGTTAATCGTGTATGGCCGATTCTACATCGCCTGATCATGGTTTGATCGAAACGTTTCTGGCTGTTCAGATGAGTATAGTCTATAGTTTTTTTGAACTCATGAAGTTTATTATTCACAGCATCTCCTAAAGATTGAAACAGCCGTCTCACATAAGTACAGATAGAGGGACTGAACTCGCTATATGGGATTCCAACAGGATCAATCTCATCATCTAGGGCTGCCTTAGCCATCCTATCAGCCTCGGTATTATCTTTGATGCCAACGTGACATGCAACCAACAGAACACAATATCAATCTGTTGATCAAATCTAGAGTCATGTAGTTGTAAAATACTCAGTATAGTGGGATGAGTCAAAGTTTCACTTTTAATCGCTTGGAGACATGACAGCGAATCTGCGAATATGACATATTTTTCCCCTTTTTGTGGACCCAATACCTTCTAAACCCAGCAATATAGCTTTGCTTCTGCGGTGAATATCGAACTTTTACCTGGTAGTCGACGGGTTTTAGTTTTGGAACTAAAGATAGTAGCACATGCTACTCTGTCACCATCTTTAGAACCATCTGTATAAATAGCCTTATGCGATCTGTATTTCTCTCTCAGTAGACCAAATTCTTGTGTATACAAGAGCTGGCTCGTGTCTGCCTTTTTATATTTCGTTAGAGAAATATCTACTTCTGGTTGAGCTAACTGCGATGGTGGAATGGGTAAGAGCTTGTTAGGTAAAATTTGACTAAGCTTAATACCAGCTGCTACAATGTGAGGTTTCATACGAATTCAAAGAGGGTGTCTTCAAATAGAGATCCACGAACTGAGGTTTGAAAATAGTTATATGTAGCATTCGAGTGATTTGATCGCAATTTTGTGATACATTGCAGTGGTAGTTTAATTCTTCTAAGTTCTAAAGGAGATTCATCTGCTTCGACATATAAGCTTTCTTTAGGGGATGTTCTGAACGCTCCAAGTTTAATTCTTCGAAGTTCTAAAAGAAATTAATCTGTTTCGACAAATAAGCTTTTTAAGGGGATGTTCTGAACGCTCCAAGGCAAAGTCTTAGTGCTTGATGCAAAATAGGATCTTGCTTTTCCAAGTTTGACTTGCTTGCACCGTTGTAAACAATAGAGCCATAATCAAGTTTGGAACGAACAAATGATCGATATAAATGGAGAAGTGTTTTTGATCTCCTCCCCACTTATATTTAGAAACTACCTTCAACAAATCGAGAGCTTTCGTGCACTTAGCTTTCAGGCAATTTATATGCAATTTGAATGTTAGTCGGTGGTCAAACAATATTCCTAAGATTCCTGATGCTACGTTTCCTAACTTTTTTTTGAGACCCCTTAATCTGGGGATGGGGATCGTTTGAACGCCACGTGGTTTACCTCTCTATGGTGTTCAAATGAACAGAAAAAGCTCCTCCGTGGCCATCTGGCTATGTATAAATCTCGTTAAAGAAATAGAGAATTAGATCAAATTATTAACAGGAGGACGAGATGCTGAAGTGCTTAGCGATATTCAGGGTTAACCATGGAAATGGGTCACTCAGTGGGATCCTGGGTAACCCCGGCCGAGGGACTGATTTGTCCACTACTCACAACGGTGGGAATTACAGTGAACAATATATTTTATTATATTATCTGGGTAATTGTTTCTATACACGAGTTACAAAGGAGAATGCATCTTTTATGTGAAAACAGCATGTGATTGTTCAGTGTCTGGTTTATGCAGATGTCTAAAATATATATCTTTCCTTGATTATATTGCAGTGCACATGCCAAAGACTTCCTGGGTTACAGTTTTCAGCAGATTGTATGCAATGCCGTCTCGTCTTTACAAGGTTGGTCTGTTATTCCTCATCGTGTGCGGGATCTCTCTGGGGCAAAATGGCGTTAGCTGGTTTAACGTGAAGGTGAACGCAAAACTGGTTTACATGAAGATTGTGGGGTTGCCCATCATCCTGAAGCAAACCAACGAGACGAGTCTGATATTCGACCCACTGACCTGGGCATGGGCGCCGTCATCTGAGGGATTGACATTATTGACTTATCCATACGACTATGATATTCTATCCTGTAACATCCTTAATAACGATGTCCTAACAACAGAGCATTTTATATATTTGGATAGAGCCAACAGAGAGAGAGAATGGTTAAATGCCGATGAGTTCATAGAGTTGGTATTACAATATTTTCTTACAATGCAATATGGACAAAGTGGGACAATCTGCCACCAGTTTGTAAATTCATCCAGTGTATTGCCTGAAGATATTAACAAGTTTAAACTGATGTTTAGTGTTCTGAGCCACACAGATAGTGTAAGATACATGTGTTATAACAGCATGGAACTACGTCAGTGCTTCAACTCTTCCAATGGGACATGTCTGCGGAAAGCTGCACATGATTTAGGACGAGATCAAGAAAACCTTTTTGGTGGTCTGTGTGCCTGGATAGTCACCATGTTCATTCCCCTGTTTGTGTTCTATGAGCCCGAGGAAAGCACTGAGGAAAGGGAAAAGTTTCGACCAGGACACAACCCAAAAACCTTGAGATCTCTCGTGAGTTGGTTTTGTAAAAGCAGGGTTTGCAGTAATCTATTCTGTCGTGCTGCCGTTGTAACTGTTTTTGTGTTTTTTATTCCCGCTTCAGACTGTATTATTCACTGGGCACTGAAACTAGAAAATATCAAACTGAGATACGATAGCAAGGTAGACGTTTACAATTACTACAACATCGCATTTCTTACTAAAGGCCTCAAGGCCTTGTCCATTCTAGGGTATATTTTGGTCGTTCTATCGTTGTCAATATTATGGAGAAGTTTACTTCGACATGAAAAAATGGCAGAGTACTTGCACGGGTTTTATCCGGGATTTCCCGACAAAGTCGTTTGTGAATTTAAAAAGATAGGTTATAAGTTAGATGACGACAGAGGACAAATATGTAGGACGTCAGTCTTTGCTCTCGTGAACAGAATTATTGTTATCCTCAGCCCCAGATCGTGGGTCGCCGTTTGTGGAACCCTAGTAGGTGTGTACAAAGTCATCTTGTCTAAAGGCCGGGGTAACTTTTTTCTGACGTTCGGTGCCATCATTTGTGCAACAGTATGTACGTTATCAGGTCTTGTCTTCATGGTCATATCTCTCGTCATAACCGCTTTACCCTTGGTGGCACTCATTTTATCAGCCTGTTACAATTCAAAGGAGATTATAGAATCTTCCGATTGGTTTGGTTACTGTCGTACCCGTGTCTGCGAGAGGAACTGTTCGTTCTGTGCGACATTCAGAAAACCTTATTCTGGTAAGCTATCGAAATGTAAATGCGACCGTCTGAAAAACTTACTTTCGAAGAGCAGTCGCTCGCTTGCAACGTTATTGGCCCTGTTTGTTTTGGTAGTGTTTCTTTATCTCTACATCAATCTCTTGGAATCATCCGTCGTTTTTCTCTTTGATGTCATCACATACACATCGTGCAGAGGTTTTCCACTGCATCCTAGAAAGGTTCTACCTTACATCTCCATCGCCGTTGTGATTTTGCTATACGTAGGCAAATTTTGGTCTGATTTCTCTAACGAGTACTCAGCTGTCGGAGAAGCGGTCGTGTCCGTTGCTAAAGAAATGGATGGCGAAAAAGCTCTGCATGATGATGTGGTCTTGCACAAGAAGGATTTACTGCCTACTAATACACCGATCAGTAATACCATATCCATACAAAGCGCTCCGGAAGCAGACATTCATGTTTTTACAGATGACGCTATTTACCAAGACGACGCAGCGGCTGGGTTTTCGCAACTACATCAGAAGGAGGCATGTGGAGTGAGTGAGTGTTTCCCATTACATCAAAAGGACACGGTGGGAGAGTTCGTCAGTAATGAACTCTTTTCATATGTTGTGGATAAACACTTCTCCGTGACTGGTAGAGTTTTGATGTTCCTTAGTAAAGTCTCCCTGACATCACTGTTCGTGACATTCGCAATCATGACACTGGAAACTTATAAACCTGACGATCAAGATTTGTCGGACGAGGCACAGGTGTTCGCGGTTATTTTGACGGGATCTGTGCCACAGCTCATCACGTATTTATTTGCCGAGTCGGATGCGAAGGTGGCGATACGGAGGGCACAGTTGGTACAAAGGGCCATAACCTCATACTTGGAGGAGAACAGGAGTGGGAATATCGCCGACTACAACACTTCACTGTGGAATACTTGGAAGGACTGTTCCTCCGATCCAGGACTACCGTATTTGAAAAAATTTGAAAAGCATTCCAAGACTCTTATTCGATCTAAAGAGCCTTCCTATCAGATAATTTAGAACATCGCAAAAACGTGTATCCTCGCTTCGAGGGATCTTCATTAACGAATTATGGCGGCCACGAGCACTTTCTTGTGGACAAATTTATTGTATGTATCTAATGGTTACATGAAGTGACTGGCTACATGATTGAGCTCAAACTTGTCAAAACAATAATGACACAGATACATTTATAATATCGCATAATTAAGTTACATGTGGAATGATGTATATAAATGTATGGTGTTCTATTTGTGCCAATTTGATCTCGCGCGTCGACTTGCAAAACTCGACGCGCGACGCGAAAAGTCGACGTCGCGTTTTCAAAGGCGACATCGCCCTCTCCGTCGCGCGTCGCGCGTCGGGTTTTATAATGTTAAAGAGATAGGCCAAAACGCGACGTCGTGTTTCAAAAGTCGACGTCGACTTTTGCCCTATCTCTTAACATTGTAAAAGTCGACGCGCGACGGAGAGGGCGACGTCGCCTTTCAAAACGCGACGTCGACTTTTCGCGTTGCGCCTCGTGCGTCGCCATTTTTGAAGAATCAAAACTCGACGCGCGACGGAAAAACTCGACGTCGCGTTTTAAAAGGCGACGTCGCCCCCTCCGTCGCGCGTCGTGCGTCGGGTTTTATAATGTTAAAGAGATAGGCCAAAACTCGACGTCGTGTTTCAAAAGTCGACGTCGACTTTTGCCCTATCTCCTAACATTGTAAAAGTCGACGCGCGACGGAGAGGGCGACGTCGCCTTTCAAAACGCGACGTCGACTTTTTCCGTCGCGCGTCGACTTTTAAAAAGTCGACGCGCGACGCGCGACGGACATTCGCGTCGCGCGTCGCCTTTTGGTTTACAAAAGTGCGCATGTCTGGGGAGCATGTATTACTATAATGTTCACAGCTGTGATTTTCGATTCTTGTAGCTCCTGACCGGTATTGGTAATTTGGTGAGAATTTACTGCAAGATAGCAAGAATGACAAGATATTTTGCATGCATGGAGACTATGTACAACATAATATATTTGTTTCGCTGTCTGAAAAGTTTTTTTTTGCTGATTAATTTTCGAACACTGGTACCTGTATTCCACAAAATGCACACCCCTCAATCGAGAGGAAAATTCGCATCTATTAGCTTGTCAGTGTGTTACTATTTCGCCGGGCTAATACGTAAATTAAAATCAAGTTTCCAATAATGAACAAAAGCGTATGTTAGTAACTATTTTGCAGGATTAACAGTAACGACTGGAAAACAGAGGGAAACTAATTAATCGTTTGTGTAGCTCAATGGAACTGTGAGATCTTACATTCTGGAGACATCCTGATGAATGTCTCCTGATAAAACGCGTCACGTTGCATTTTATCTCGAATCATACAACCCTTTGTAATAGTAAGGCTTTGTTTTCTGCCATTTTAGACTAGTGATTATATGCTGTCAAAGAAAAGGTGAGGTGTGGGGGTCATTTTACTTTCGTTTTCGGCCGGAAAACAGTAAGATCCCACATTTTCTTTGAGCTACACAAGCTATTAATTAGTTTTTCTCTGTTTTCCAGTCGTTACTGTTACTCCTGCAAACCTGTTACTTACATAAGCTTTTGGTTCATTATTGAAAACTTGAATTTATTTTAAGTATTAGTCCGGCGACATATGAACACATTGACAAGCTAATAGATGAGATGGAGGGGTGTGCATTTTGTGGAACACAGATACCAGCGTTCGAAAATTAATCAGCAATATAACATATCTGACAGCGAAACAAATAAATTATGTGGTACATAGCCTCCATGTATGTTAAATATCTTGCCATTCTTGCTTTGTTGCAGTAAATTCTCAGCAAATTACCAACACCGGTCAGAAGCTATAAGGATCGGAAATCGCAGATGTGAACATTTTTGTTTTGTTTTGTTTTTTTCGTTCGAAATTAACACCCCAAATCACAATACAACGAAACAATACGAGACAGAACAAGACTATATGATACGATACAATACAATAAAATGCAAAATAATACCATACATTACAATACAATATATTACAATTCAACATATTACAACTCAATACATTACAAAACAATACAATTCTAAACAATACCATACCATACAGTATGGTGAAATATACCATAATACAACACATCACAGTACAAACACACATACACCTTTACATAAAAGAAGAAAGTTAACAAATATTGTGAATTATATCTAATACGTTTGTACAACGTATAGTGGCAAACTTCAATTGATAATTTGATTGATAATTTATCGTGTCTCGTGAACAATATGGAATACATGCTCCCCAGACATGCGCACTTTTGTAAACCAAAAAGCGACGCACGACGCGAATGTCCGTCGCGCGTCGACTTCTTAAAAGTCGACTCGCGACGGAAAAAGTCGACGTCGTGTTTTGAAAGGCGGCGTCGCCCCCTCCGTCGCGCGTCGATTTTTACAATGTTAGGAGATAGGGCAAAAGTCGACGTCGACTTTTGAAATACGACGTCGAGTTTTGGCCTATCTCTTTAACATTATAAAACCCGACGCACGACGCGCGACGGAGAGGGCGACGTCGCCTTTTAAAACGCGACGTCGACTTTTTCCGTCGCGCGTCGCGCGTCGAGTTTTGATTCTTCAAAAAGGCGACGCACGACGCGCGACGCAAAAAGTCGACGTCGCGTTTTGAAAGGCGACGTCGCCCTCTCCGTCGCGCGTCGCGCGTCGACTTTTACAATGCTAAGAGATAGGCCAAAAGGCGACGTCGACTTTTGAAACACGACGTCGAGTTTTGGCCTATCTCTTCAACATTGTAAAAGTCGACGCGCGACGGAAAGGGCGACGTCGCGTTTCAAAACACGACGTCGACTTTTCGCGTCGCGCGTCGTGCGTCGAGTTTTGCAAGTCGACGCGCGAGATCAAATTGGCACAAATAGAACACCATATAAATGAGATCTATTTTGATTAACACCTTAAGCTGATGCGACACTGTCATAATATGAAAGTACTGGTGTTTTTGTTGATCCATGAACTTAAAAAGTATGAATACCTAGATCTGCTCTATCCTGCATTGCTATAAAACCTGTACTTGGTTGTGAAATCTGTAATGTAATGGTGTTAAAATGAATAGATCACTGGCAACAGGAATCTCTCCAACTTTGCTTGTTGAATCTGGCAATTGTTAAATTGGTTGCCAATACTCTGTTTATGCTGATTGTGTTGGTCTAAGTGCGGCTTCCAAATAATTTATTCAAACAGCGTACCGGTACAGTAGTTTTGTGGGTTCCGAATCACGGTGAGTTGCGGATCACTTTCCTAATAAACGCCTTATTTTCCTTGCAATAAAGCATCTGTATAAATCTTTTCTAGTTTTATTGGAACGTCTGTTTCTGTGGACTCAAATAAATGTCAAACAACTTACTTGCGTTGTTTGTTTCTCGATCAGTTCGTCAAGGTAATACCTCTGATACAACGCAATGGCAAATTCACGCTGGGTCAAAAAAACGCGTGTGTTTTCTTCAGTGTTAAATCTACGAGAAATAAGGTGGATTTAAGTGGTAATTTCAGTACTTATTACAGTGATAGAATCATATTAATGGTCAAGCAAAATATCTTGTGATTTGCGATAACCCTTAACTCACCATCGTTGTAACATAATGCCACAGTAGAGATGTCAATTCCGGATCAACGAAATACGCGCCGTATGTTCCGTGTGATGACGTAATCGAAAATTGTGACATTGAAGACTTTGCACACGGACAAATGTCGGAGGGCAAAGTTATTGCTTTAGAATAACTTTAAGTCACAGAACGGGATGATCTTCACCCCCCCCCCCTCTCTCACACACACTGTTCATTATTACTAAAATTGAGAACATATATATAGGTGTCCTTTCCTCTTTGTTCTTTCGTCCAAATAGTCAGATGCTAAATAGATGTCCGATATCCATTTAGAGAGTTGTATATTGTAATCTTGAAGATGCGCGTAGAATTCATTCTGCTGGCAGAAACACGATGGAAACGGGGGTGTAACTTTTTTCAAATTTGAATCTGAATTCCATGCAATATAAGGAAGGAATCCATATCAGTTCACATGAGGAAACATTTCGACAGGTTTCTTATGAACCAGGTCTGTTAGGTTCAATCTAAAAACGAACGGTCTCGTCTGTGTACAAATAATGAACTACCGAAATCCTGAGAGAATTAATTTAATCATTGGGGATAATTGTCGTATATGGCATGGTCAAACAGATCAGGCCGTCGTTGTCTATGAAGAATTTAATGGCAATCCAACAAAGTCCAGGCATGTTATACATCTTTTTTCGCCTTCTGAGATATTGGTGATAAATGACCACTTTTTGACATACAATTATCGACGACAGATTTTCGTAGAAAATAAGACCAAGAATCAATCTCAACTCTTAACAAAACGAGCACCAGCAGTCTAGATGTAAAAAGTAATTCGGAACTCCCCTATTAACTGTATGCACCTCGACTCAGAAAAAATGATCAGATTATGGCTAGGGATCTAGGAAGGAAGGATTTGTTTATTCTTCTCGAACTAAATCAAAATAGCTCAGTTATCATCAATAGAAGAAATTATAAAACATAGCAAAAAATCTCGCAGAAAGATTCGTAAACATTATCCGATAAATTACAACAGCAACAACAACAGCAGCAACAACAACAACTCGTGTTGCTATAGTTCCCTGTGGAAAAGCTGATTATGTCACGCCTAGACGTATCTAAGATTCTGTAGTCAGTTTGCTATTCTCCAACTTTGAAAGTATGGCGGCATCTCGATTAAATTCTGCGAGTGTTGAGCCAAATGTAGATTTCGTTATGCACGACCGAATCATTGAGGCAGTGTACAGAGGTTATGGAGGGGTCACGCAAGTGTTGTGCATACGTCAAAATGGACCGACCGCTGGCATAGTACGGACTCACTCCGTCAACCCGACCAAAAACTGTAGGAAACTTGCACAACAGAATGTAATACAGAATGGAAATATCATTGGAAATATGATTGGGCATTCATAATCTGTCAGACCTTCTGTTTCAGCAACAGTATAAGAGAACGGCGGTAAACGTTAGTAAAGCTAATTAGCCAGCTAAAACGTTAAGCTGTATTAAATCTCTAAACCATTTACTCCCAGTGTTCAGGTTCTGTCAAAGACCAGCAAAGTTGTAGGAAACATTGCAAAATGTGGTAATTCCATTCGCCCGTTGTTGGTTCCGAGTGATTGAAATGCTGAAAAGATGAACGAGGAATAGATATCCAGGATGGACGTGGCCAAGCTAACTCGCGATTTGAAATTGGGCATTATTTGAAAGTAAATCGAGAGCCCCAGAGAATAAATCAATCGAACACTCCACACGTATTAACTTGCGACGGGTTTAATCCCAGGAACCCTGGACCCGAGGCCGGGCTCTGGCAAGCAGACCTGACCGAGACCACAGACCGAGGTCAGACTCTGGCAAGTAGACCTGACCGAGACCACAGACCGACGTCAGACTCTGACAAGTAGACCTGACCGAGACCACCTACCGAGGTCAGACTCTGGCAAGTAGACCTGACCGAGACCAGAGACCGAGGTCAGATTCTGGCAAGTAGGCCTGACCGAGACCACAGGCCGACGTGAGACTCTGGCAAGTAGACTTGACCGAGACCACGGACGGAGATGAGACTCTGGCAAGTAGACCTGACCGAGACCACAGACCGAGGTCAGTCTCTGGCAAGTAGACGGGACCGAGACCACAGACCGAGGTCAGACTCTGGCAAGTAGTCCTGACCGAGATCACAGACCGAGGTCAGACTCTGGCAAGCAGACCTGACCGAGACCACAGACCGAGGTCAGATTTTGGCAACCTGACCGAGACCACAGACCGACGTGAGACTCTGGCAAGTAGACCTGACCGAGACCACAGACCGACGTGAGACTCTGGCAAGTAGACCTGACCGAGACCACAGACCGACGTGAGACTCTGACAAGCAGACCTGACCGAGACCACAGATCGAGGTCAGACTCTAGCAATCAGACCTGACGGAGACCACAGACCGAGGTGAGACTCTGGCAAGTAGACTTGACGGAGACCACGGACCGAGGTGAGACTCTGGCAAGTAGACTTGACCGAGACCACGGACCGAGTTGAGACTCTAGCAAGCAGACCTGACGGAGACCACAGACCGAGTTGAGACTCTAGCAAGCAGACCTGACCGAGACCACAGACCGAGGTCAGATTCTGGCAAGCAAACATGACCGAGACTAGTTTGCCTATTTGTAATTAAATAATATTAATGCTGTGATTACAAGCTTTGTTTAACTGTTCACTGTATGCAATATTTAGGGTATAATTTTCAAATACCCATACCGCGAGGTAATGTATATTATATTCTAAACCCTTTACTACAAAGTTGAAGCAGCAGAACTTTCTCCATTCTAACCTAATAATACTTCCGATTAATTTTAAATATAGGTAAAATAGTTAGAATACATGTAGTTAGTTATCTTTTTTACCTGCGGCACGCAGGTCTACGGGAGGCTCGCGTTGTTGTTGTTGCTGTTGTTGTTGTTGTTGTTCTTGTGACTTTTTGAAATGCGCATGCGCTAAGAGAGTGTGATCTCTGCCACACTTTTCTTTTCAACCTCCGATCTCACATGACAACACTGTCTTCAAGCGCGTTTGAATTCATTTGCAACTATATTCGGTGGAATGAATTATTGCTTCGTTAATTTCCGGATTGGATTTATAATACATGAGAATAGTGTGAATAACGTCAAAGGACCTACAAAGTAGGGTAGGCATTAGGACTTCGACACGCACTGAACTCTTGGACCCCCAGTTGAAATCCTGCCAATATTAAGATGGGCACGGCCCAAGTTAGAATCACCAGTGATTTTAATCAAAAATCACCAGAAATTTTCATCAAAAGTAGGTCCACTCGAAACATGCTGGCAACAGTCCCCTAATGCACCTTCATGCCCAGTGTGAATAACGTCACAGGACATAAGAAGTAGGGTAGGCATTAGGACTCCGACGCACGCTGAACTCTTGGACCCCCAGTTGAAATCCTGCCTATATTAAGATGGGCACGGCTCAAGTTAGATTCACCAGTGATTTTAATCAAAAATCACCAGAAATTTTCATCAAAAGTAGGTCAGCTCGAAACATGCTGGTAACAGTCCCCTGATGCACTTTAATGCCAAAAATCAAGGTTCTAATATCAACGGTAACACTCAGATATAACATATCTCTCAGATATAACATATATATAAATATTAATATTCATGTCACTGTTCCATTGTTTCTCTAGTTGTATTCCTCTTAAAATTTTGTACTCTGCCTTTGACTGGTGTTTGTACAATAAAATCTTGAATCTTGAATGCTTATTTTGCCGACGAAAGGATTCAGATTGACTCACTCATTACCGGACAATTTCAAATGGTAGCCCACTTCGAAGAGACAGAAATGACTATGTAGTATTTAATGAGTTGGACACCCCTGTGCGCGAACAATACCTCGCAGTCGTGCAGTTATATTGTGCACTTTCGGTTGCATGACATTTGGCAAATAACTATTTTGAATGATTCTCTTTCAGAACACAGCCTCTCTATCCTCATTCTCGCAAACCAGGGCCTTGATTCGCTGGTATTGATGTTCCCGTCCTCTTCCGCACTCAGAATCCCTTTAGAATAGCATTAATCACTTCCGTAAATTCAATACTTATGTGTATCAGCAGACAATGCGCAGAAACATATTACATTTGACATCATTCTCTCAAGTCGGAGCCCATTTCTGCTAGAATTTACTGGTTCTATACAAAATTTACGTTACTTTGTCAATCAGTTTTACGTATGGAATTACGTCATATATAGCAGATACTGGCCATAAAAACGATGTTGACCTCGTGGCCAAAAGCTAGGGCCTTTGTTTTCCTGGAGGGGTTTTCGAGTTTGATTTTGATACTTAGATACCTTTCGCATTGACTTTAACTTGGCAGTCATTTTCGCGAATGCAACAATTTGATGTATCAAAAGATAATAACGAGAATTCGACATCATTCTCTTACACACAGACCTTGTTTAGTGAACTAGCCCCGAAACTTCGCACTTGAATCACCTTCGGAATGACAAACATATTCGCAAATTGAGTATAGGAAGATATCCATAGAAATGTTTCTTGTTTGCAGAATTTGATTTTAAAGAAAAGAAATTAATATAATTAGCAACATTCGAAAAGGCTTGGCCGAACATGTCAGATGAGATGATATTTCCTAAGAATGAAATAGTTAATCATTTATATAGAAGAAGCAAACCATGTCTTGGTATTGACTTGCTGCGTGGAAAAGAGTGGCAAGAATTTAGTTCGCAGATGATAACGAACGTAAATGCAGAAACCTAATTAATTATTTTAATCGAATATCAAGACTGTAACAGACCTCAATTTGAATAGTGAAAAAGTGTCATTATGCCTCTTGGACAGTTCGATAAAGCCTTAAATCCCATTCCGTAGTTTCACAGATCGAAGTGATAGACCTGATACTAAATTTATTGAAAAATAACTTTGAAGGAAATATAAATTTTCCATTTTGATCGGCAAATTAAGCGAGAAGGGAGACTGAAGAGCGCAGAATTTCACGCTATGACTAAATCCTCGAAATTTGTTTGGATTTCCAAATATTTGAAAGCCTTTTTGATTTGCAAAAAGTAACGACTGAACCGAATGTTTTGAAACTTGGCATACACGATATTTGTACCAAAACATTGCCAAAGCGATCATGGTGAGTTCGTCTGTCAATTCAGTATAGACGGCACGGCCGAGTCAAAATCGTCGGATTTTGAATGGGGAAAGTGAATATATATATATGGTATCAGAACTATTACGCAATCCCTACAATTGTGGGTTACAAGTTGAAAATTACTTCCCTTGGCATAAAAACACTGGCAGATGGCGCTTTTTTCTACAATTACCACTACCTCCGCTGATATGTCTTTCACTGTATGATTGCCACTGCCGCAGGTTTTGACTACAATGTAGTCAGTTCTCACTTGTTGTGTTGTGTGAGAATAGGGGGTGTTAAAGGTAGCTGTCCGATTCTAAGGGATGCAACTCTGAAAAAGGTAAAAAATAAACTCGAAATCCTAACTCCATGACTTTTCGAAGCTCTACAAATCTCTTCGGAATACTTACGAGAATATGTGGAATATGTGGAATATCTCATTCTAAGGGAGTCATCCGTCTCACACTTTGAGTTATCTTAGATGCCATGGAGACATCATCAAATGAGAGGAGGTGCATGTCTTTGAAAGGAGCAGTAAATGTCTGAATGAGATCAGATTGTGCATGTTTAAGATATGATAAACACAGCCTAATCCTTGTTTTCGGACAAAATATATTACTAGCAATATGCTACCGATATATATATTCCACCGCCGCCATCCTCTGTTACAGTGATGCAGATGAGTGTCTCATATGTCCGCCTTTATTCACACAATCGTACATTGTATGCGCAGTGTGGGGAAGACAACAGAACATATATAGTTATATGTTTGGTGTTAAAAGATCAAGTATACATTATGTAACACGTCTTATGTATTCTCAATAAGTTCTGATATCTTTTTGCCTTTCTGAATTCATCCTCACATTCATCTACATTGGAGATATCAGTTAAAAGGATATAGTAGAAGGATACATAACCCTTCTCCAGCGCCGTATCTGAACCCTATATTTATCTTGGTACGTAGTCACACTCAGATGTCATCGCCGATCAGAAGTAGCCTGTCCTGTATGGTCAGGCGGTTGGCGTCACATTAGACCATTAGTAATTCACTGGTAGCATAGACGTCCATGTGGATTTGTGGATAGTATTAGTTGACCTTTATGCAGGCTATTATCGTTAAGACCATTGCCCTGTCTTTACGCCGAGGGGATGATTTAGTATGGTTTCTTGAATCGTGTATCACTGTCCATTTCATCCCTGATTCTCTAATTGAATACCGTAACCAACTACAAAATATCTTGCTGTGTGTTCTGAATTTGATGGAGAATTCCTGTCTCATTTAGATCAACCTCAGTCATCAGGTTTCACGATCCTTTGAATAAAACTGTGGCCTTACCGTCCAGTCAAATTTCATGTTCCATGCCCCCAATGGGTGTTACCGGCCCCGAATGGGTGTTACCGGCCCCCAATGGGTGTTACCGGCCCTCAATGGGTGTTACCGGCCCCGAATGGGTGTTACCGGCCCCCAATGGGTGTTACCGGCCCCCCAATCGGTGTTACCGGCCCTCAATGGGTGTTACCGGCCCCCAATGGGTGTTACCGACCACCAATGGGTGTACCAGAAGCAAATGAACTATAAGTCTGCATCCTTACATTAGACTAGCTATTCTGCATTGGTCATCGCCCCTCTGCTTATCACATAGGGTGAAGTAGACTGTGCAATGTGATTGGTATGTGTCACGTCCAGCTTATACTCAGCCAATGAAACGTGTATAATTAATCACACCCATGATCCCCGCGTGGCGCCGCTCCATTTCGTCTTGCGTGTGTAAGGACTGTGTAAGAGTCTAGGGCTGTAAGCTGTTTGGCGAGTGACAGTGCCGCCTAGTTAGCTTAATTTAAAGATTCATACATTCAGTTCATTTGCTTTTGGTGTTACTTTTGTCCTTCTTGACTACCCATCTTTCCACCATTCCGGGATCCCTCTGATACTATCCCAAGCACATTCCGCTGAGGACAGATAGACTCACACATCAAATAATATGTACATTTTATGTTTCCGGCCTCTTGTGAGCTTTAAGTACCACCTTTTCATTTATTTCTGATTTCATGTCATTTCCCTTAAACCATAGCTATCCCATCAAAGTTTCATGGAATTTTGACCAATTCCTTACAAGAGAGAAGCGGCTAACAGTTTCAGCCGTCGTCCATTAAAGAATATCCGCGTTCGTAATCCAAAGACCTTTTCCATATTCCATATAAGAGCATTAGCATCAAATTCTAAAAGACAATCCTAATATACATAAACATAGGCTAGTTTCCTGCAAGAGAGAAGTTCCACTTAATTCCGCTTAAGCCGGGACTATGGGCCGTGTGGATACATTACAGTCTCCACATGAGCATCTGCAATAAAAGCGTGGCTGAGATACTAAGACTACGTCCGAGAATCCACCGTATTCTCGGGTCTGGATGTGAGGTGCCGATAGAAACTTTCCTGTGGCGTCATATGGTTACTTTTTAGTCGCCAGACGTCGTCAATCTTTCCCACCTCTTGCATATCGCTCCAGTTTATTACCTGTATATGGTAGGATTCTGTTGGTGGACTGCTAGTCCCCGAGGCTCGCCTTCTGTACAAGTCATTCGACAAATATATGTAGGTTTATTGTTTTGGTGAGAAATTTAAGCCGTACGACGTCGGGCATTACAGGTTAGTTTTTGGGGGTATTCTTGCATTTACCAGGTTTGCCTCATGTTGAGGTGTTAATTCCAACAGAGGTCCACGATGCTCATCCATTAACACAAGATGAATTATATGTTTGAGCTGATCTGTCATCACAGCTCCCGAGCTATCGTATCTAATTCCGATTATGCCAGATTTGGAGATCGTGTGGATACTTCATAGTCTCCACATGAACAGCTGTAATAAAAGCGCGGCTGACATACTGAGGCTACGTCCGAGAATCCACCGTATTCTCGGATCTAAATGTGAGGTGCCGAGGGAAATTTTTAGTTTTTTGCTTTTTAGTCTCCAGACGTCAATTTTTTCCACCTCTTGCATATCGCTCCAATCTATTACCTGTATATGGTAGGATTCTGCTGGTGGACTGGTAGTCCCCGATGCCCGGCCTCTGCACATGTCAGTCGACGAATATATGTAGATTGATTGTTTTGGTGGGAAATTTAAGCCATATGACGTCGAGCATTACATGTTAGTTGTTCTCTGTATTCCTGCATTTACCAGGTCTACCCCATGCTGAGGCGTTAATTCAATCAGTCGCCGCGAAAAATTCCGCAAAAGCCGGTGCTAGGGGCCGGTGTGGATACTTCATAATCTCCACATGAATTGCTGCAAAATCGTCGCTGAGACACTAAGGCTACGTCCGAGAATCTACCTTATCCTCGAGTCTGAGTGTGAGGTGCCGAGGAAAACTTTCCTGCGGAGTCATATGGATGCATTTTAGTCGCCAGACGTCGTCAATTTTACATGTCAGTCGACAAATATACGTAAGTTTATTGTTTTGAGGGAAATGTAAGCTTTTCTGTGTATTCCTGCCCTTACCAGGTTTACCTCATGTTGAGGCATTAATTCTATCAGACGTTCTCGATGATCATCTGCAAAATCGCGACTGAGATACTAAGGCTACGTCCGAGAATCCACCGTATTCTCGGGTCTGAATGTGAGGTGCCGAGGGAAACTTTCATGTGAAGCTTTTTGGTTGCTTTTTAGTCGCCAGACGTCGTCATTTTTTCCCACTCCTCGCATATCGCTCCGACTCATTGCCCAGTCTGAATAAACTTGAAAGCTAAACAATCTTTGTGCGATAGCACAATGTTAATATAGGATGTTGCCGTTATTCAATATTCTATCGTTCTCCATTACAATTTCCATAATCTGAAGACCTAATTTGTATAACAGCATTAGCATCAAAACAAAATATGATTTTGCTCAAAAAGTCGTTAATTAGAGAATGATGTATCACAGTCACACTATGCTTGTGGCTGCTCATATGAATGAACTCCATGTAGATATTGAAGTACTTGGGCTTCGTACAGCTCCTTGCCTCGGGTTAAGCGGACTTCTAAACAAGTTAAGAAACGCTCGTATACGCTCATATACGCCAAATATGAGAAACTTTGAGTGGAGGCGCTTGGTGGTTTAGCCCTGTTTTCTTTAATAATGTCTTGTGGCGTAGATTAAATCGTCACATTTCATTAACTCTATTTTATTATCGTTGATAATGATAATACGTTCCTTCCTTCGTGATCTTCCGTTTTTGTAGAATCACTAGCTTCGAATTCTGTGGCAATTTTTGCACTTAAAATAACTCTTTATTTGTAGAAAGTTAAAAAAGTTATGTGGGGTAACATAATTTATATTGTTGAAGATGAAGTTTGTAACTTTATTGGCAAATCATCTTTCTTGACACATATTGTCCGGCATATCCCTGATATGAGCAAATATAATTGGGTTTGAATAATGTCTGGTGAATAAAGTCGGATATTAGAGTTCACTTTTGAGGAACCCCAGTTGAGTCAGATCCTTGGTCATTTTCTCAATGCCTTTTGTAACACGTGAATATAATACACCGGGTCTTTCTCCTGGTCAAGCGGTTTGAAGTCGGCATAAGCTCTGTGCTTGGTGTCTTGACCGAAAACACCTTTCAGGAGGGTGGTGAACTTCTTGAGTCTGTGTGGATAAGACGATAGTCGAAACTTCAGACTCTGTCTGTAATACCAGAAAATGAAATTATAAATTATATTTCTTTGAGGACCACCCAGATTATGTTTTTTTCAGAAAATGAGAGAAAGAGAAATCTATGAAGAGTTGTAGATGACTTGATTTATTTAGGATATAGACACTTTTGAAGATAACGGTGGGTAATATTTGCGAAAGACAAACTCCTTCAAACAACAAAAAATCAGTGATCGAGATATAAAAATAGGTAAGATATCCCTCCCATAAAATGACCCTTTACAGTCTAGAAGCAGCTGATATATTTAGATGGATAGTTCTATTCGCATCAATGTATGGTGTACAGTCGGCATGGACTGAACGTTTATACAACCCCAATCCCACAATCGTACGCAGTCACATCGTATATGGTCATGGATATTGTTTCGTGTAAGACGAATGATATCAAACTTACATTGTAATGTCTGATGCATCTGCATCTTTCCCGGTCACTGGTGGCTTCTTCAATGCTTTTGGCAAGTCCATGGTGAAGTCAAACAGTATGGAGCTCACCCTGTCTTCAGCATATTGGAAAGAGCAATCGACACTCAATATATGGTCACTCTGCAAAGCATAGACATGGAGAGGCACTGAGTAATATATACAACGAAAAGCTTTTCTTGGTTGAATTGAGTAGTCATATGGTAAGATATTTGGGTTACTGGTGTGTTATTCCGTTCGTTTATTAATATTGCAGTTGGAACTGGGGAAATAGTCTAATTTATTATGCAATCACAGATAACGGAACTCAAATTGATCATTTTTACATAAGCACTGTGATTCGTCCTCCAGTGATACGAGGATAAGAGAAGAGAAGTTACGACAAGAGAGAGAGAGACAGAGAGAGTTAAATTCCCATTCCCCACAAAATTGTAAAAGGACCTGCATATGTGGTATACATATCTTGCCCAGTAGCATTTCCTATCTGCTGTGATATCAACCAAGGCCAGAGGAGATTATTACAGGAATAGTTCACACAAGATACGTTATATCTAGGTAGCGACTTGGAAATTCACTGGATTGAAGAGATTCATGTCAGTGATAAGGAGTTCGCCAAAGAACATCGTCATGTCTTACTGCCTATTTTGGAATTGGTGCTATAAACTTTCGAACGAAATATGTCTTTCAATCATCAACGCGAAAATTGTTTTGTGAACGACGGCTGAATACTGAATGTCGCATGTACTTCAATCACGGATTCAATGACTTTTTGGAATTTTATCTTAGCTCAGTGGAGGCCGAATGCCCGCTCAAAGTTCTCACTTATGATAATTACGTTATAATAAATATTTTTAGCTGGCGTCAAAGTTGCGGTGGTCAATGACCAGGAGGCCACCTGCTTTGATCATGGAGTTGAAATTGGTCAGTGCTGTTTTGTGGTCATGTTGTTCAACACCGTCATCTAGGAGTTGCGAGAAAGAGTTGCCTAGACACAGGACGGCATCAAACCCATCTTCTGGAGTGTTGATCGCCATCATATCGTCTACAAGGGACAGCCAGTTAGCTTTCTGGATAACTGAAATTGTGGAAAATATTTCAGTTTGGTAAACAAATGTTTGAACATCAGGTACTGACAACGATATATAACGAGGGAATATTCAGGTTGAACCATCATCATCGCCAAGCTCAGAGCACCGAAGCTGACCCTAGCAGTTTGTTGCTCTGTAGTAGCTTGTGAATCAATGTACAATACGAGGAACAGCAGTAATAAGTTATTACGACGATCAGTTTTCTATGTGACTTCTTCGGATGTCTGATTTTGCCAACTGCTCAAAAGCAAAGCAGAAAAGGCAACTGAAAACAGTGCCTGATATGACGTCGAAGAGAGAACTCAGCAATATCACGTTAGAACTCCACACTTTCAAAACAGTACACGTACTTAGTATTCCATCCTTCCGCTCCAAGATATATCTCAAGAGTTTCCAGTGTATCAGCACCAGACATCGAAGGCCTATGGCGTTTGAAATGTTATCGATAATTTTGCGCCGTAGTACCAGGCACTGTCATCATCTCACTTTTATGGGGGTTTTTTTTGAGCAGTTGACAACAGTCGGACGTCCAAATCTCTCACATAGAAAGGTAATTGTCGTAATTACTAACTAACGGTGATTCTCTTCAAATCGTGGTGCATTATTCTGGAGAGCGTTAGGGGCATACATGGTAGAGGAAACGATACAACACTGAACACTATAACCCTATCTATAGTATCTTACTCCAGTTGTCGAAGTGTGCGGCACTTTGCCTTTCACGTCTCGCACGAAGGGCGTACTTCAACATTTCGTCACTGCCATCTGAACTCGTTACGCTAAACCCTTCCTCCAACAGCATTATGGAATCAATTCTGTAACAAGCAGACGATAACAAGTAGATTATCAGTGATAATGAGGTTCAATTATAACTGTTCAAACATTCAGAACTCAGAACCATTGACGTATAAGCGTCAGATTGGACATTCAATGTTCAGACTTCATCCATCTTTATAAATGACCAGTATTCTTCACCCAACTGAATTCGCAAGTCGTTTTCTAGAGTATGATGTATTTCAGTCACGCTTTTATTGTGTCTGTTCATTTGAACACCATTGAGATGTAACACACATGATGTTCAAACGACCCCTAGTCCTGGGTTAAACGGACTTTAACAAATTAGTCACAAATTACGAAACGCGGCGCCAGAGCCACAGTTTATCAGGATTTTGAACATTAACTTATCCAGACATCCTCACGCTTATTCGCTTCGAGCAACTCCTAGGGGCCAACGTCATACTGTAATTTTTAACGACTTAGTTGTTTGTATCCCGTTTCCAATCGTTTATCACATATAAAGCAACGACCCAAAGTATGTCGGCTTCGTTGGCAGTCATATCTTTTCTATGACTGAACCGATTCGTTTAATATTTTATTCAGGGTAAACCGCAAGGACTTTATCTATAATTTTATGCTGTTATTACTGAGTAAAACACTAAAGACACGGATTGGACTATTCATTGAAAATATATATCTATGGGCAGTATGTTGTTCAGTTGGCATTTAAAACGACCCCATATTTGAATCAGTTGTTCGAGATACAAGAGCAACCTTCTGTAATATTCGTACGGACTATTGAGAAAATGACCATACCCTTTTTTCAGAAGAAAACATGTTGTTTGACTTGATATTTCTATCATGGCCAGAAGCCGACGTCATGCAGCTGAAAACATTTAGTTCTGAGCAATGTATGACAACATTTTATATCATGCCATTATTAAGGAAGACATGGCTGTATTACCCAGACCCTCGTTTAACAAGAGGGAGTATTAGTTGATCGATTGAAATTTGAATGCCAGCTCCCACCCCTTCGCACCCGTATCAGATCATATGAATAGTAAACAAGCTAAAATTACGTTAACGAACAACAAGCACGACAAATACGAAGCAATATATCACGATGCATCCCTAGTTGGCTTAGTAATAAGAGTGATATAATAATATTAGTGCCCGTAATCCCCTTTTTTGCGATGAAGTATTTGTTTCATTTGACGTTTAGATATTGCCATACAACTGGAATTCGAAAACAAATGCCGATAATATATAACCAGTGCTATTATTCCTGAGTATCATGTGAAGAAGTATTGACAGATTAAACCATTAGCAAGAACAATATGACTGTTGCAATACACATATCACATTTTTAGGGGCAAATCAAAGGTGTCATTTTGGTAAAATAAAATCCGTCACTGAATATTCAGCCGACGTTCATTAAAGAATTTCCGCTTCATTAAACCAAACACCTAATTCATATAACAGCATTAGCAACTAATTAAAAAAAGCATAGTAAACATAAACATAGACTAGTTTCCTGCAAGGGAGGACCGGTCACAGTTTTCAATGATGCCGGAAAAACCGCATGATGTTCCAAAAATTCCAAATCCGTACTGCTGATCATTATTCTTAATTCATATGACTTTCGTTCTTTAAAGTCGTTATCTAGAGAATGACGCATCCCAGTCACGCTTTGACGGTTGTGACTGTTGATATAAACATCATAGAAATACTACAGAGTACCCTGGACAAATACTGGTGAGTGCTTCGGAAGCAGTTGCTTTGAAGCTATTACTGCTGGTCCTCTGATCAGTCTACCTGATCATACCTGTTACGCTATGATTCAATGATAAGAAAAAAATGCTATTCAAGTACTTTCATCCTCCTTTCAGAAATATTTTATTTTATCTGACATGTGGATACTGCTCCCAAGCGACATCCTCGGTTAAAATGTAAAAAAAAGTCCGACTAATATTGCGGAGTAATATACAATTTGGACCATATCTAAGGAAGATATAACTGAGCAAATTTATTTGCAACTGTTTCTCTTTCAAGTTGTATATTAAACCAATTTCGAAAAAAATGAAATTATGAGGTAAGTTTACGACACCAGACGTGGACCGGCATTTCCTCCATCGAATTACGCCTCTGACATTTTCCAACAGATGACGTGATAGGGCTGTTACATCATCGCTCTGAAATATGTGTATATAATACCGCTCAAGCCGGTGCCAGTGGCCGCGTGATCATGTCATTGAACATGTTCACATGAAGAGGCACAATAAAAGCGTGGCTGGGATACAAATCATCACAGGGATCACTTTTGGTCCTTGTGATGTTTTTACAAATATGCAGTTGGTATATATGTCCCTGGGATCATATGACTTCTTATCAGCACGCCGGCATCTTTTACCACCATTATTTTAATGTTGCGTTTAATTGTTGCTTGTATATGGTGAGTTTCTGCTGGTGGACGTATCGTCCCCGAGGTTTGCCTAATACTGTTATATGGAATATGGAATAGGTCTTTGGATTATGGACGCGGATATTCTCTAATCGACGACGGCTGAATTATGGATGACGGACTAGACGCTTGTAATTCTGTACGAATCATTGTGATTGTAGTTTTGTGACTTGTAAATATGATGGAGAATGAATCCCTCGGTCGGCGTGGGCATCACAGGTATTTGTTCTGAATACGAACTTGCATTCAATAAATACTCCCTCGTTTGGGCCGTTTAATTACTATCTGGCGATCACATAGTTCATCATTTTCCAACAAATGACTTGACAGAGCTATTACATCTCCGCTCAAGCCGGGGCTGGAGGCCGTGTCCGTGTAGTCTTGCTATTCAATATGTCCACATGAACAGGCACAAAAAGCGTGTCTGGGATACAAATCTTCACAGGGATCACTTTTGGTTCTTGGAATGATCTTAGAAATATGCAATATTTGTCTGTGGGGTCATATGACTGTTTCTCAGTACGCCGCCACCCTTTTAATGTTGCGTTTATTATCATTGCGAAGCTATTCTATGGGCTATGGTCTACATTGTGTGAAAAAGTTTAACATGGTGTTGGTTATGTACGTTAGTAGGCGACCTTGCTGTCTACAAATCACAAAGATGAGATTGGAAACTTGAACCAAACACTTGAATCAAATCTATATATTCTACTGGTGTGGGCTCGAGCTCTGTAGTGTAGGAAAAGATTCAATTTCTTTGATTGTTGTAAATTATGTAAGTCTGTAGGTTATCATCCATGTTGTCTAACGCAAATATACTGAATCGGATACTAGGAGTCTACTTTGACAAGGATAAGGACATCTGCATAGGAGTGAACTAGCTGTAGTTCTGTAGTTCAATCATTTTGTGATATGAAGATTGTGGTCTCCTATACATACTGTTATGGAAGATCGATTTTGTAAGGAAAGTCACACCAGGCTGCGTATAAAAAGGTGATGATACTTACGGGACTCGTAATTCATGTTTTTATCACATCTGGATATACATGGGTGTCATTTGCAAGAGTAGTATTTATTATTCCCAAAAGTAGGAACAACCGGCATTGAGTGGCGACGTGCAAATCTCTATGCAGTCTGCGCCGACACGCAGAAATCGCGTTCCTGCATTTTTATAGTCCACACCGCTCAGCTGTTGTCCAGTTTCCGTCAGTTCAATCACGTAGATAATACAGCGGTCAAACACACAAGAGTAATCCAACAGGAATATACAATCCAGCAGTCAGTAATCTCAGGTAAAGGTAATGTCCAGTAGCACAATCTAATGCACCCACATAAAAGCCGTTTGAATCTCCCCTCGATCACTGAACGTCCGGCTATTTATACTCTATCGGGCATTCGAGATTATTCTATCAAATCAAGAAACTTCCACCGGTAGAGCAATGACGTATGATTTTAACCCAGATACGATCACAACCGCTTCCAGAAAGCTCCAAATAATTAACCCACAAAACAATATGTATACCAGCGTATAGATGTGCAGATGGCGCTGTGTAGATGTGTAGGTGGCGCTGTGATCCAATTACCCTCATAATACGGGTCTCTTCGTGCGTCGGCCATTTTAATTATGATAAATCGGTCACGACAGCTTCCAGAAAATTCCAGATGGATGACTCACATAATACGTAGCTCTATTATTCTAGAAATGTCCACAGTGTCTAATTTATACTGCAATACCATGACACTCCTCCTCTTAAAAGAAAGAAAGTTTCAAACTTGGAACTTTCTTGACAATTCAAAACATTATTACAAAACAAAATCTATATTACAACAGCAAAAATGTTGACAAACATATGTAAATTATATGCGAGACAAACAATCAGCGATCAAATTGTCCTTGCCCTTAATATGTCTGATTTCAATATTGTATTCTTGTAACACCAAACTCCATCTCAACAAACAAGTGGATTGTGATCACTGAATACAGTAATTGGCAACGATGAAGAAGTAACATAAACATCAAAACGTTGTAAAGCCAATATCATTGCACAACTTTCTTTCTCAATTGTAGAATAATTTCTCTGATATTTGTCAAATGTACGTGAAAAATAGCATATTGGGTGATCTACACCATCTATACCTTCTTGTAACAAAACGGCACCAGCAGCAACATCACTAGCATCTACAGCCAGTTTAAAAGGTGAATCAAAATCTGGTGCTGAAAGAACTGGTGCGCTCTTGAGTATGGCTTTCAGTTTTTCAAAAGCTGATTCACATTCATCGGTCCAAACAAAAGTTACCCTCTTTCTTAGGAGTCGAGTTAAAGGTTCAGTAATATCTGAAAAATTTGGAAAAAATTTCCTGTAGTAACCAGCCGTACCCAAGAAACGCATCAGTTGTCTCTTACATGGTGGTCTTGAAAATAGCGAGATAGCACTGACCTTAGCATCTAAAGGCTTTACCTGACCCTGACCTACAACATGACCCAACCTCAGTATAATCATACGGGATCATCTGCGGTGAAAAGGGACATTGTATATATGTTTAAATAAATATATATATATATCACTCTCTATATATATATCTTTTTACTGTATATTCACTCTGTGAATGTAAACTTATATCCAACCTTATATAATTTAGATGTGTAAAAAATTTGTACGGAACATACTTTGTCACCTTTAGTATTTATGTGTGTGTGTTTATATATGTGTGTGAGAGTGTGCGTGTGTGTGTATATGTATATATATGTGTGTATATATATATTATGTTTCGAATAATATGTATACTTTATGAGTCGCATGTATATATGGTGCAATACTTCCCTGATCCACTCCTATATGTTCCGAATATGACTATTAAGAAATATAAGATTACATATCATAGTTTATATTCCGTTTAATTCACCACCTCCCTCATGCCCATCATTATTGTCATATAATTATAACAGGGATAGAACAAGCCCGTGTTGGGCTTTATTCCCGCCAAAACATTTTGACCTAATATTTATTTCCAATGTAAATTATCTGGTGAATAAATTCTGATTCTGATTCTGAATGTCACACGTGCATGTCCAAATTCACTTTTTCCAAGGTTGGCTGTCAGCTTGGCGTCACTCAGCCGATTGAACAGTGCGCGAATTCTCTGTAGATGATCTTCCCATGTATCGCTGTAGACAATGACGTCATCAATGTAAGTCTCACATTCTTCCAAACCGGAAGTAACATGGTTGATGAGACGCCGGAACGTGGCTGGATAATTTTTCATTCCAGATTGCATAACTTTGTACTGGAACAGACCCTCCGGAACGACGAATGCTGATATCTCCTTAGCACGATCTGTCAGTGAAACTTGCCAAAATCCTTTCAGAAGATCAAACTTTGACACGAACTTGGCACTTCCCACTTTATCAATGCAATCGTCAATGCGTGGAGTAGGGAATGTGTCTGTTTTGGTCATTGTGTTCACCTTTCTGTAGTCAGTACACATCCTGTAACTGCCATCTGGCTTTGGAACGAGGATACAAGGTGAACTCCAGTTACTATTACTTGGTTCAATGAAGTCATTGTCCAATAAATACTGAATCTCTTTTTTTCGGGTAGTTTTGTTTAATGGGATTCAAACGATATGGGTGCTGCTTTACTGGATTAGAATCTCCAACATCGACGTCATGTGAAATTTACATGTGAATATGTATACTATGATTGTCGTTTTGAATTTGGTGCTAATAATGTTATATGGAATACTGTTATGTGGAAAATGGAATAGGTCTTTGGATTATGGACGCGGATATTCTCTAATGGACGACGGCGGGATTATGAATGACGGACTAGACGCTTGTAATTCCTGACGCGCTGGTTCAAGATGACACAACTTGGAATCCAAATTAAGTAGAATGTCAGAGTTCTGTAATTTCGCCGCTGTCATGGGCTCTTCACAAGTTTCATTAGTATCAGGGTCAGAACTAACTACACTTACAGGATGGACAGTACTGTTAGTGCTATCTCTGTCGATGTATAACTTTAACATATTTACATGGCATAACTGTTTGCTTTTACGCCTGTCAGGAGTCTGAATTACATAATTAAGGTCACTTAGTTTCTTTTCAATGACATAAGGACCATAATATCTAGCCTTAAGTGGATTACCAGGAATAGGCAGAAAAGCCAGTACCTTCTCACCAGGTTTGAAACTTCGTTTAAGGACATGTTTATCATAGGTTATTTTCATATCTTTTTGTGCTGACTTTAAATTTGACATGGCCAAATCACGTGCTTTGGTCAACCTGGTGCGAAAGTCCGACACATATTGTAAGAGACTACATGAGTCAAGATCACTGTCTAGGAACTTTAGCAGTTTAAGTGGTCCTCTAACTGTATGACCAAAGACTAATTCAAATGGACGGAAGCATAAAGACTCTTGAACAGACTCTCTGACAGCAAACAATAACAAATGTATACCTTCATCGCAGTCTTTCTCAGTGTCAAAACAATAAGTCCTAATCATGTTCTTTAATGTCTGGTGGAATCTTTCTAATGCGCCTTGGTATTCTGGGTGGAATGCAGAAGATTTGTACTGCTTTATTCGCAATTCATGCATGACTTGTTGAAAGATTCCTGACATGAAATTAGATTCCTGATCAGATTGAACAGACTGGGGTAGGCCGACAAGTGTGAAAAACTTAACTAAGGCCTTAATAATAGTTTTTGCCTTAATATTCCGTAAAGGAATGATCTCAGGGAACATGGATGAAGCACACATGATTGTTAACATGTATTGATTGCCTGACTTTGTTTTTGGTAATGGACCAACACAATCTATAATCACCCTACTAAAGGCTTCCCCAAATGCAGGGATTGGTTGTAGAGGGGCCTTTCGTATGGTTTGGTTAGGTTTTCCTACCATTATGACATACAAAATTCCGCAACATCTTTCTTTAAATTTGGCTAATAGAGATGATTTAGAATTTTGTAGTATGTTTTGTTAACACCTAAATGACTGTTTCATGGGCTAGTCTGAGGATATCTGAACGATATGACTTTGGTACCACAATCTGATACTTAACTGCCCACTCATCATCAGGTGACACATCTGGCGGTAGCCATTTGCGCATAAGAACACCATTCTTGCAAAAGTAACACACAGGCTCTTGAGTTACATCACACTCATCTAATGCCCTGTCAAACAACTTGGAAATGTCCTTGTCACTATGCTGTTCATTAACCAGCTGTGATTTTGAGATTTTATCATTAGAACATTCCGATTTGCTATCAAAATGTGGCTGATCAGCCTCATCATTTAAACACATAAAGGTGTCGGCCAAACAAACGTCATCGATGACGTCATCTGTAAGAGCCTTTTCAGACTCATCAGCCAATTTACTCATGGCTCTAGTAACTGCACAGGCAGGATACAAACTTTGAATTTCGTCTTCGACTGGATCATGGATCTGATCCAAACAAGGCTTGTCAGTTACAATCGGGTTAACCCCGACTTTATCTCACGCAAGACCATTGCCAAGAAGTAATTGAATACCCTCAAATGGTAAACTACCTTTAAAACCCACCGTAACAGGTCCAGAAATCAAGTCGGAAGACAGATAAATGTTATGGAGCGGAACGGGTGTGTAATTTACAGAATCTACCCCTTTAATCAGGACATTACTGTCTGCAGATGAAGAATCAGAAAACGGCAAAATATCTGCCAACAAAAGAGACTGGGATGCCCCCGTGTCTCGCAAAATCTTCACAGGAGTAGCATTAGATAAATCGCTTGAAAGTGACATAAAACCATTGTGGATAAGTGGTTCAAAAATCTCCATAACAGCGTTTGAAAAACTCTCAACCTTATCCTTGATAGAACTAATAGGAACAGTGTCCTTGGCCATCTTAACGTCATATACATTATGAACGTCACTAACCTGTTTGGGTAAAGATCTTGAAGTGAGGAAACCAAACCGAGTGTTAAAAGTGGGTGACTGAGACTTTGTTTGACCTTTGTCCTTTGTAACTGGGGTTAAAAGTGTTAGGCCTTGAGAAAGAACTGGATTTGTTACCTGAGATGTTAGACTGGAATGAACTTGGCTTAACAGCATTGACAAATGATAATTTGTGTGTCAGAGCGTATTCATCAGCAAATCGTGCTGCTTCGTCTAAAGTGTTGTCATTCTTTTCATCAAGAAATGTTCTAATATCACCATGGATACACCTTTTAAATTCCTCTACTAGCATAAGCTGTCTAAGGTTTTCAAAGTTGTCAATTTTAACCGAAGCCGAAGCACATCAAATAACTGTTCTTTTGAACGAGCAAATTCTACATGAGTCTGAGAGTTTTCTTTTTCACAACTACGAAACTTTTGTCTATAGGCTTCAGGAACTAATTCATAAACTTTAAGGATTAAATCCTTCACTATATCATAATTTGATGCTTGCTCTACCGTCAATTGAGTGTAAATGTCCCTTGCCTTTCCGATCAAAACACTTTGAAGAAGTAAACTCCAATTTTCTTTTGGCCAGTTTAAATTTTCAGCAATTTTCTCAAAATGCAGAAAATATTTATCAACTTCTTTTTCCTGAAATGGTGGGACGAGACGTATTTGACGAGCTGCATCAAATTTTGATTGTGATTGTACAGGTGCATGTGTAGGAGGACTTGTTCGCGACTGTAATTCCAAATGCTTCAATTCTAACTGAAACTGTCTTTCCTTCTCTTTCCGCTTTTTCTAACTTTTCCTTCTCTAACTGAAACTGTCTTTCTTTCTCTTTCTCTTCTCTTTCTCTTCTCTTTCTCTCTCTCTCTAATTCTAATTTCTTTAATAACAGCTGATTTTGCAATTCTAATTTCTTTATTTCCAAATAATCAGCTGTTTCCTCAGTTAAATCAAAATCACTTTCATCCCAAAGTTGTTTGCTAACAAAATGTTTAATAATGAGTTTCTTAATTTCTTGCTTTCTCCAAGATGTTTTAACTTTAATTTGTAGGAATTTACACAGCGCGAACAAATCCTCTTTGCGTAGTTCGTCAAATTCCTCCTGACTAGGCTTTGAAGCAGACTGCGCTGGGTCAAATAACATGCTGATAATATACTACTCCTCGACTTCACAAATTCAGACAATGTATCAGTTTAGAACTATGTTGCAAAGCTGGAATGTAAACAAAGCTCGCGGGCAGGCCCCGAATTTCTGTTACGTCTAAACGATAATAGAAAAACGTCACAGATAGCTTTTGTGAAATCGAGGATTAACAATCAAATATTTATTTACAATACTAAAATCATATACAAATTAAGTTAGGTCAATACAGCAAATCAATGAATATAGTCTTACTGTTCAATGCTATACCGTTGTATCTCTCACAGTCCGCATTAACGTGCAAATCTCTATGCAGTCCGTGCCGACACGCAGATATCGCGTTCCTGTATTTTTATAGTCCACACCGCTCAGCTGTTGTCCAGTTTCCGTCAGGTCAATCACGTAGATAATACAGCGGTCAAACACACAAGAGTAATCCAACAGGAATATACAATCCAGCAGTCAGTAATCTCAGGCAAAGGTAATGTCCAGTAGCACAATCTAATGCACCCACATAAAAGCCGTTTGAATCTCCCCTCGATCACTGAACGTCGGGCTATTTATACTCTATCGGGCATTCGAGATTATTCTATCAAATCAAGAAACTTCCACCGCTACAGCAATGACGTATGATTTTAACCCAGACACGATCACAACCGCTTTCAGAAAGCTCCAAATAATTAACCCACAAAACAATATGTATACCAGCGTATAGATGGCGCTGTGTAGATGGCGCTGTGACCCAATTACCCTCATAATACGGGTCTCTTCGTGCGTCGGCCAGTTTAATTATGATAAATCGGTCACGACAGCTTCGAGAAAATTCCAGATGGACGACTCACATAATACGTAGCTCTATTATTCTAGAAATGTCCACAGTATCTAATTTTATACTGCAATACCATGACATATAACACAGTGAAAGATATTCTGATCGACTGTATAGATATTAAGATTGTAAGAGATTATTTTTATCAATCAGCTACTTTGAAGATCATTTTAGTCGAGTAAAAGAACTGTATTTTGGGTTATTTGAAAGAAATCGGTTTGTTGCATAAGTTTTAAAGTATGTGCATGTCTTTTGGTGTGTTGTGTTGATTACTTCTGGATTGCTGGGTTTTTGACTTTTGTTAGAATACTTAGAATTTCGTTTGGTCGTCGCTATATAGCTGAAATATTGCTCTACGTAACATTAAACCTTAATTCTCTCTATCTCCCTCCCACTTATGTCTATAGCAACTTTGTAACTATGCATTTATTGAGTGTTTTAGCACGGTTGTATGAAATGTACATGTGTCAGGTGTTCATTTGGGAGATTCTATTACAGAAGTCGGATGAGAAAAAAGACGTCTGCTTTCATAAATGTTACAGTCGAATACGACAAACAAATAAAGTACAGGACGAAATTTATTTCTCAAGTTTAACCGTTGTTTCCAAAGTTAAATTGATTAACAAAGCTACACAAATTCACCTATATCCAGGTATGTTGCACAAAACCTGACCCAGCTGACAGTATCACTCCCCATTTCAGAGACGACATACACTCGTCCACCGATATTGGCACGATGCCAACCGAGATAGGAGCATCATGTCAATATCAGTGTACTAGTTGCAAAGTGCTCCCGAGGTTGAAAATTATGCCTCTGAAATCCTCCAAAATTTCACTCTTCGTCACTTTCAACAAAAATGAAACTTGTAAATAGCTTATAAATGAACCTCCAATAATATTCCCTACCCCCACCCCGATTCTCCGCCCCCACACCCTCCTGAAAATAGGACTGGAAATGCCCAGTTTATCTGTTATATTGCTAATATTTTCTAAGAAACCATGGTGTCATCCTGTTTTTATTTCCTATTCAAAAATAACTATATGTGTTTAATATTATTTAGCAAAATGGGGAAAATTTGACCTCGGGAATTTAATTTGTTGAGCATCAAGAAAAATTCAAATCTTCCTATGTACTCAATGTTATGGCTTTCAAGTGGTATACATGTACATGCATTTGGCTGCCATATTTTTTTAACGAGTATGGTGACCCCCCCATTTGTTTCTTGGATCATCTTCTCTTAACCTGATGAAAGGATACTGAAATAAAAAAAAAACATTCAAATTCTAGAACGTCCTCTACTGCCTTAACATGTTATAATCTCACAACACCGCTAACTGGATACCCGTGATAGCAGCCAGAATGCAAAATATTCTGCTAAGATTGACCGCTAATATGATAACTTGAACGATATGAATGAAACGCTTGCTCAACACTTACATATGCTTGTCTTCAATATCGATTTATGACTAGTATGATTCACTTTGGAAATGCAAGTTAGGGACCGTCATAGATCTCGCTGTTATCATGAGTTGAAAATATTTATTACGGTTCCGAGCCATTTGTACATGGATGATCAGAGGACTTCAAAGTATACCATTTGGCTTTGGTAACCTCTGAACTCTGGTGGACTATTCGGTTTGATGTAGACCACAGAATTGTTTATGAACCTGCAGCTGTCAGATGAACATATACATGTATATTTGTTTATTAGATACTCGTTTGCATGTTAGTGTGTTTTGTGGTCATTGGCTAGAAGCAGAGGCTAACAAATTAAGGGGAGAGACTGAGATAGAATTCAGCAATATTTCAGCTATATAGTGACGATCAAACAAAATTCTAAGTATTTCAAGAAAAGCAAGTCAACAACACAGCAATGCAGAAGTAATCAACACAACACACCACAAACATGTACATAAGGGGTTTTCTTACCTTTCTTTACCGGAACTACCACGATATATCTCCGAAACCTACGTTTTTAGACAATTAAGAATGAATAGATCTATCTGAGAGAAAGACTCAAATTTACATTTGACTTTAGAGCCGTCGCTATATAGCTGAAATATTGCTGAATGCGACGTTAAACCCTAATTCTCTCTCTCTCTCTCTCCTTGACTTTAGAGCCTACCTACACTTTGGATGTGAGGTTTTTCCTTTCTTTTCACATGCGATTCTGGCACTTATGCCCAGTGCCAGAAATCGTTAGGTTGAATCACCCATTTTTTGGGTCTAATTTCATTCAGTAGTACATGCGGTAGAAATATAAGCGAAGACAGAATGTGCCCGATGTTATTTTTCTCTAAGACAGCATTTTCAACATTGTGTGCGAAAGGTAATGAAAGCCCTTAACGTTGTGGGGATGACATGCTTGACAATACGTACATTCGATCGCGAGTTATCTATAAGCAAAGTTATACCACAAGTCATACAACGATTTTCCAGAAATTATACCAACCCAGTGCCGCATGCGACGTCAAGAACCTGTTCACAGCCGTAGTCCCTCAACAAGTTGCACAGCCATGTTTTGTACTGGGCAGTTCTTAGTTCTTTACACCCGATATATAAGTCCCAGACTTGGGCGGCCTTCCCGTCAGCGTACTGATCAACTGGCATAGAACGACAGTGACGCTTGTCTCCAGTTGAAGTCATCGTGGAATAAAAACCTATGATCCAAATACAGATATATTTCTTGTCTGACTGCGATAAATAATAGGTAACACAATAGTCCTCAACGATATCATGTTTACAGGTGAGATTTGATTTCGGTACAATGATGTGTATCAAGATGTCTACAGCAAGTTGGTGTGTTTCTATATAAAGCATGAGATTATGTATAGAGATCACATATTTCGATACTTCACCCTAAAACCACCAATACCCTCCCAAAACTCTTGTTTTGAGGGCCTGTGCAGATCATGCAGTATGCTGAATCCATATGATTTCGTTGTAATGTCGTTATCTGGAGAATGATATATCTCATTCAGTATTTAGGTTTTTCAGTAAGGCTCACCTGTTTTGAGAGTTGTGTATAGTAATCTGTTTAAAATATTTCATTACATTTGTCTGTCAATGCACAGTATTTTAAAAAGCGTGCTTAGTTTATATCCTTGGTGTAAAAGAGGTGCAACTGGTTCGAAATATGCGAATGAATGATCGAACAGACAGACAAACTGAGAAAGGAGAAGTTACGACCTAAGCGTCTGCTGACAGTGTACACCATCATGGCATAGGCATGTTGGTAAAGTTAGAAACGGATTCAGATTCCAGTCATATTCAAATCCTGCGTTAATATGTGGCCGTGCATTCGCGAATGTACGGCCACATATTCACGCATGGTTGCCATACTTTTAGAGATGAAATCTTTGTCATTTTCTATTACAATTTGCAAGGAATATGTTCAAATTCGTTTAAATTGTTGGATGGATGAATATTTGATTTCTGTGAGGCACCGTCACGACCAATCCTTCAACGTCGTTCCCATTACCCCCCCCACAATATCTTAGTCACGAATCTAGGTCAGTAGATTTCTGCAAAGGTTATGTAAAGAAAGAAAAATAGGCCAGTTTTAAAATAAGTGGAACAAATTTCCATTAAGATTGATCTCATTCGCAAACACAAGACAAAATTGACAATAACATGAGAAATTATCAGAAATATTAGTTCAACTCGTTTTTTATTAATCAATTTATAATCTACCGACCTTACAGTTTGTACATAAGTGAATTCACTCCGCAAAACGTAAGAAGTCGAGTTTGACAGTCTCATAAATTGTCGAAAAGTTGAGACCGTCAACATGGGAATTATCGATTTATTTTTAGTGACTTTGCTTAACTGATGTATAGCTGCTATTTTGTGGATTAACACAACATTCCATAGATTATAATATTAAAATACTACAAAGATATGCATAGCGACATTGATATAATATATAAATACTAAATGTAGTATTAGTAGGTATGCAAATTTGCCTTATATGGGCTCACAACCATTTGCTCAAATTGTTGATTTAAATTTGAGCTGTATGAAATAGAAATATCTGTTAAATTGGAACGATATGCAAGAGGTGGGAATATTTGACGACGTCTGGTGACTAAAAATCAACCATATGACACTACAGGAAAGCAACCCTCAGCACCTAACATTCAAACCAGAGAATACGGTGGATTCTCGGACGTAGATTTAGTATCTCAGCCGCGCTTTTATTGCAGCTGTTCATGTGGAGATTATGAAGTATCCACACGGCCCCTAGCACCGGCTTAAGCGGAATTAGATACGCTAGCTCGGGAGCTGTGATGACAGAGCAGCTCAAACAGCTCATCTGATGTTAATGGATGAGCATCGTGGACGTCGGATGGAATAAACGTCTCAACATGGGGTAACCTGGTAAATGGAAGAATACCCAGAGAATCTAACCTATAATGCCCGACATCTTACGGCTTAAATTTCCCACCAAGACAATAAACCTACATATATTTGTCGAGTGACATGTACAGAGGGCGGGCCTCGGGGGCTAACAGTCCACCAGAAGAATCCTGCCATATACAGGTAATAAATTGGAGCGATATGCAAGTGGTGGGGAAAATTGACGACGTCTGGTGACTAAAAGTCTAAAAGTCTCCTTACCGGTTTTCAATTTGCGTTGTCTCCTATTTGCGTCTTATCCGCAGAATGAAATTAACTAGCAAACTTGTTTATAGTTTCTGGCATATTACTAGTAATCTCCATGCCTTAAAACAACTGTTACTACGAGCACCCACCCTTTGAACTATCGTGAGTTACTGAAGCATGGACATACAGTTCAATGGAACAAAGCACGAATATTCATTACCTAATATATATTGTACAGGTCTGGTTCTTGTCTTTGTCTTATGGTAATTCTACCATACCACAGGTGTTTATGATCAAAGTAGCCGAGGTATGGTCTAATACCAATAGATGATATCCGAGTGGCTTTCAGGTCGTGTTCAGTTTCACCGCGCATCTTTATGTATCCTCTGTTCATTTTATGTACAGCGCTATCATGAATCCAATTAAAGTATCAAATAGTCTTCTTTCACGGTTGCATTACCATTGACGTTTCTGCTACTTCAAGAATACTTTGATATAGCTACACTCGAATGCTTGAAATCCCCGGATGTCAAACTCGTGTCAATTTCTGCCATCCGCTGCAGTCACAAGTTTTCCCTGGTTTGTTTATTTTCTGGCGCATTTTCGTACATGTCATTTTTGTCAATTTGCGTGGAATATGTTCTTGTCCATATGTATCTTCATAGAATACTTTATATAGTATACTAAAACAAAGAGAATTCATTGATTATTATAATAAGACGTCTAGGGGAGATCACTCTGAAATTCTTCATGTTTGACCACTCGGTTAAGTTGACGACCTTCGTATGTAGATCGACTCATCTTAGTCCATTATGGTCTTAGTAAGTCGTTTTATCATTCCCTTGGAGTGGATTTGAAAGATCTGAAAGTCAACACTTAAATTGTATCTAACTATAGTTCGAGTATGTTAATCCGAAAGGAAGGAAATCACTTCTGACAGATCTATACATGCAGACATTTACATATCCACTTTGAGATAATTTTTTTTTCATTCAACGAACGCTATAATATGCTCCAGATTGCGGGCAGCTTGAAATCCAAGATGGTCGACTCGGTCATATGACCGTTTCCATTTGTCTAACTCTGCTATGACACTTTCCATGGATATTCTGACAACTGACCCAAAGAATAAGCCCAAAACAGAAGAAACAGTTCAGGATTTCTGATGCTAACATGGGATCCGGGAGGCCACTTTTTTCCGGGCGAAAAATGGCCGCTGTGACCTACATAGGAAAAGTTCGCGGTGGCTCCATATCTAGAAATGCTCCCTTGGCCTCGATGTACAAATTTCATGCTTTTATGACAAAAGGCACAATTCGATGGGAAATCTGCATATATTGACTGGACTAATATAAACGATCTGGATCATTATGGATAATCCATATACATATGTATAAGCGACACCGTGAAGGATATATAAACCCTTTCAATGGTCTCGAAGGAAACCGCCGATAGTCCAGATTGATTATCTTCTTTGACCTATGGACCTTCTTCACACGAATAAAAGGGCTTACTCCAACATCTCCTGTACAACAAAAGAAACCTTTGACCTATAGACCTTCTTCACGCGAATAAAAGGGCTTACTCCAACACCTCCTGTACAACAAAAGAAACCTTTGACCTATAGACCTTCTTCACACGAATAAAAGGGCTTACTCCAACATCTCCTGTACAACAAAAGAAACCTTTGACCTATAGACCTTCTTCACACGAATAAAAGGGCTTACTCCAACACCTCCTGTACAACAAAAGAAACCTTTGACCTATAGACCTTCTTCACACGAATAAAAGGGCTTACTCCAACATCTCCTGTACAACAAAAGAAACCTTTGACCTATAGACCTTCTTCACACGAATAAAAGGGCTTACTCCAACACCTCCTGTACAACAAAAGAAACCTTTGACCTATAGACCTTCTTCACACGAATAAAAGGGCTTATTCCAACATCTCCTGTACAACAAAAGAAACCTTTGACCTATAGACCTTCTTCACACGAATAAAAGGGCTTACTCCAACACATCCTGTACAACAAAAGAAACCTTTGACCTATAGACCTTCTTCACACGAATAAAAGGGCTTACTCCAACACCTCCTGTACAACAAAAGAAACCTTTGACCTATAGACCTTCTTCACACGAATAAAAGGGCTTACTCCAACATCTCCTGTACAACAAAAGAAACCTTTGACCTATATACCTTCTTCACACGAATAAAAGGGCTTACTCCAACACCTCCTGTACAACAAAAGAAACCTTTGACATAGTTAACTACGCATTTATGGACAGTAACATTTTTAAAGGACCTGGATATGGTGTACACATATCACGCATAGTAGCATTTGCTAAATATTGTGAGAAGTATGACAATTTCAAATGAACGCCACAGAACCACCATACGTCTTCGTTGCTACGTTTCGTATTTGAAAACTGTTGGCCGCTCTTCTCTTGCAAGAAACACTTTTTTTTTTATTTCAGCTGATGCCTGTTTGGAAATGGCGCTACGTTTTTAACTCGCTAGCATAAAAGGTCTTTCTACTATTGATGAAAAATATCCCTTGTGGACGATGACTGGACCCAGGATGTGGGAATGCTTTAAGCAGTTATGTATCCCTATGTTGAGATTTTCTCTGAAGTACCATCCTTTCAGCTCCAACTGTTGTATATGTACCGGAAGGGGATAAAATGGAAAGTAATGCTGAGCTTTGATTATATCTCTATTCTAAATGAATAATATCACGCAGACAATACATTACGGCAAAATACTCCACATGAATCAGTTATCGGGAGAGAAAACTAGTCATACAAATTCCTCACATGAATAAATCGAAGTGGGGTGTAAGTAATGCCTGGTGAATTAAGTTGAAATGCTGGGTTTGCTGTTCAGGAAATCAAGATGTGTGCGTCAAATCATGCCTGACTAATTTTCACATGACGTTTTGTAAAACGTGAATGCCATTCATGACGGGTCTTTCTCCTGGTTAGTATAGTTTTTACAAGACACTTACAAAGTTACAGATCTTACAGATATCAGAAAGTATTTCGCCAAGTTACACGCAAGTTTTGCAATTGATCTTGAACAAATTAATCCAACGTATCATCGCGTCGAAAACGGGTGTACGTCACAGAGGACTTGTAGTCGGTCTTCTTCGAAAAATCTGAATTACAGGAGGGAGAACTTACTAAATTGAGAAACCAACTGGAGGTAGAACAAAACTAAGGAATTAAACTTGATTTATAGGATCGTAAATGAAATCTGGTTTAAAAGGTGTCAAGTGGCAGCTGGTGACGAGGATAAATCTGTCAGATTCCTTGACGAAAAAACAATCCGATTCTTTCCTATTTTAAACGGTCCATAGATTTCTCGAGGGTTCAGAGGGTATAACAAAAACCTATTTGTCCGGTTTCTACAACTGAGTGATCGTGAACTGGTATTGGGTGCCTCTATATTGACACAGGGGCGCTACGAGCTAGTAAAGTCTTTCAAAAATCGCCCAGCTGACGAGCAATCAAAGTAGAGCTGGTGCATCTTCAAGAGCCTCATTTCATTGCAATTAGGCTAAAGCAACCGAAGTGAACTATACAATATGTTAATGGCACTTATACTTTCCTGAAATTACCAAGTCTGAAATCTTCGTTATTCTGTTAATATGAACTCTGGAACTGGCACATCGGTTTGGTACGAATTTTTCATGTAAGGCTAAATCAATGCTACACTGAGTGACTATAAAAAATTCATCTGATCCAGTGACACTGCTTCAATTCAATTTGTATTTAACACTGATACAGCATTATAAAAATGTATTGATATTATCATATCTATTGCATTCCGCGTTGAGATCCAATTGAACTTGCCATGACACAGGAAGAGGATGACTCCGAAAATATTAGCGAAGAGGTAAGAGGAACAGGGTCTTTGTTGTTACGAAAACAATTAGTTTCATTGGTTTGTCTTTGATTGTTCTGCAAAACTTATATATACCCATGGAACCTGTTGTAAACTACCATTCCTGACGATGACATGAATAAATATATATGTAGAAATACTGATCTACGAAATGCTTTTCCTTAATATTTCCTTCTCTATTTTGCATTTTAAAACTAGTAATCCCTAATACAAATAAATGTACATTCGGCTGTTGTGATTCACCTTGTCCACAATGTGTATCACTTCATGCACAAAGTACTTAAATACGCTATGAACTCTATGCTGTGAAATTTAATGACATGAATGATTACAATATTTAGTGAGTTGGCTATCATTCTGCATACATGCATTGTCAAATTATACACTTAATGACTGCTTAGTGGTGCTATGGTGCTATACATGCTTCCAACTATCATCTCTCCATCCGCCCATCCATGAACCCTTCTGTCCATGCGTGCAGGATCTTTTGCTGTGATTGGAGGGGGGGGCTGGGGCAATGGTGGAAGACGAGGGGGAAGCGGCAATGGCTGCAGATGGGGGGATGAGCAGCTCTATCTGCTTGGGAATGATAGGAGCTGGGGGAAAGGGGCGGAACCGAGATGAGCGGAGCGAGAGAGATGCGCGAGTCTTTGATTGCTATACTATTAAAAGAGCCGGCCTGAAATGTCCGTATGTCTGCCACAGCTGAAATGTCCGTACGTTTGTCTGTCACGGCTTTCATCTACACTGCGCTGCATTGAATACGATGGCGTATCCAAGAATCGTAACTCAATTCAGAATTCCGTCGCAACACTGGCTGTCAAAATTTCATGCTTTCTGACTCATACTTCAATAGGTAAATTATGTTAATGTCATGCAATATGCCTACGTTTACAGCAATTTACTTTGTGAATTCCTTACCGGAGATCATTTGCGTATCATGCTTTTAAACAGCACCAGTGTTAATTAATATTCTTCACTGTACATAAATAAAGCAACATCCTTGTATTTAATTGACTTCTTGATTACGCACCGACCGCTACTATTAACTCTTTCTATCCACGCGGTTTATAGTACATCAATATTGAACTCCTGCTAATTATTACTTTTACAGTGACCGACACCGTAAACTAATTAATAATTAAATGATAATTTTTCCACGAGTACTTGTTTGTTGACATTGAAATCACAGGGCCAAGTTATTCATGTAAACACATATCTTTACATATGTAGTAATCAATCATGCCAATCCATACATATTCCAGTGCCCGAACTTCAGTCAGTCAGTCATAGTTACCTTATCCATTTGATGTGAAGGTTTCAATAACTACTCAAAAATAAATTAGTCTTGACATGATAATATCATTGAACTTACCAGTTAATTATCACTATCACAGTTCCTTTTCATTGATCAAATGTATAGTGGTTCTAATATTTACAAAATCCTAATATTTATTCATGTAATTTCCAGCATATATGCGTACTATTGTACTTATTTCCTCACTATCGAATATGATTGCACACTTATAGTTGAAAACATGACCATATCAATACAATATTCAGAGGAAAACACCCTGCTCATACCTAATGCTATTTTTTTTTAATGTTTTATCTTATTTATTATAACTATTCTTCAATATGAATAATTGTGTTTATTTTCAAATTCCATGAACACTTCTGATGTGCACCTTTATACAATAGTTTGGCGTCTATATCTCTCCAATCAGTTCAATGAATAATTGCCTTTATGGAGAAGGTGCTTCCTCAAATGTTTTAACTGAATTACCCTTCTTCGGTCAAGATGACGTTGAACCTGTATTTAGCACCAATCATCGAGGCTACTGACAGATATCTAGAAGGGTTTGAAGATATGTCCTTTAACCCTCTTGAATTGAATAATTTTGATAAAAACACATATCTCACTATGACAATTCTCATGAGCTACAAAATTGGGAAACCCTCAGTACTCAGAACTCAAAATATTACATTGAAGATACAGTCAACGATAGTGATATATCCTATATCGTTCAGCACTCTCTCTCATTTATTTTAATGCAAAGAGGTTACGCAAATATTTACAAATCAAATTTACTGGGTTTTTTAATCTACACGATATTCCTGATTGTAAACGTATACTTCCTGTAGATCTAGTAGAAAAGTTGGAGGCCATGTATTGTATATCAATGAAGATATCTTATCAAGAATTCCCTCATTGGATTAAAGAGAACAGTCTGAGAGTGAGAACTGTTCTGGATGGTAGAGCTTGTGTCACTGTTTCCGTATGGTTTAAATGATAATGATTAAATTACTTGATGGATTTAACTAACAAGCTATACATAGCTTATGTACAGTCCTGTATGCTTTACCTCTGAGAGCTTTAAATGTAATAGCCAGAGATATACAAAGATCTGTGTCTCCTGGAAAAATAATACCAGCCGCAATCGCATAATTCTGTCAAGATATAGCGTATTTTCGATTGTAGCGTCCATTGAAAACACTCGAAACATCCCAAGACCTGCTTTTGTTGAAACTCAACTACTTGGATAACAGACTGGACATAATTAATTTACCACGAATCCCGAATGATCCAGATGTACGCAACACTGTACCAAACTATTTCAAGTTTACAGCGATCAGGATATTCAATTACTTTAATACTGTCACGTTGGGCACAACGGTTCCCGTCAGATCATCGAAGTAAGCAACGTTATGCTCGGTCAATACTTGGATGGGTGACCGAGTGCTGTACTGGCTGGCCTGATAAGTGTCCGGGATAATAGAAACTGTGGCACATGTAGGCACCGTCGTGATATGATTGAAAACAATGTTGGAAACGACGTTAAATCCTATTCATTCACTCACCATGTCAAGGAGTTTTGACTGGAATTTATACACGTCAAGAGGCTATAATTGTGATTTCGAATCTTCGAACTTCATCTATTGGCCATGCAAACATATTGTGACTGTTGGCCGCTTCTCTCTTGCAGGAAACTAGCCTATGTTTATATATATATATTTAGGTTGTCTTTTTGAAATTGGTGCTAATACTGTTATATGGAATATGGAATAGGTCTTTGGATTATTGACGCGGATATTCTTTAATGGACGACGGCTGAATTATGAATGACGGACCAGACGCTTGTAATGGTAACCTGGATGTAGTGAGTGATGACACTCCTGATGAACAGACCAAAATATAGAAACCTGAGGGCCGACCAGAAGATAGTCCTGAGTGCACTAGAACAGTATGTCGTTGAGTAGTCAAAGCGAGAAAATGTGGAACCTACACTATTCGCTGTGTGGCTAGACCTCGCCAAGAATAAGGTCGTTGAAACAATTCACCGTACTGACATCAATTCGCAAGAAGTTATAGCAAATCTCCAAAGTACAGTCATAGTCCCAGCACACAATGATCCAAATAATATAATATGCATATGTAAATATTATTATTAACAGGGGCTGGTTAAGGAATTGAGTATAAGCACACCATCATCGAATACATCTACTTACTCTCAAACTGCAGCTACTCTGGAAGAATTATGTAATAGCAACCAGACTCCTAGCTGGTTCTAGAAGCTGCACCACCAATCTTCTTTCAACCCTATTAACGAGGGCCCTTCAAGAGATAAAAGCATTTTGGGAAAGGTATTGCGCTACTATTTCTAAAAATTCTGGCGCTGAATGTATGTGGATATTGAAAACCTCAAAATGTCTTACGGAAGACTCCGTACAGAATTGTACCCACATGGGATTTCTCGACTCTCCATACTATAATCCCTCATCAGGACCATATTGACCGTCTTAGTTCATTAATAATATCGGTGTTCAAGAAATCTGATCACCGATATATTAATATCAGGAAGCCATAAAGCATTATATCATTCATGGGATGATTCTTTTTTTTAATAGAATTGCTTGAATTTCTCATTAATAACATCTATATGAAAGTTGGCAACACAAAATATCAACATCATATAAGTATTCCTGCGAATACTAATTGTGCACCTGTTCTCTTATAAATACGACTACATGCAGACGCTTTCAAATTGGAACGATATGCAAGAGGTGGGGAAAATTGACGACGTCTAGTGACTAAAAAACAACCATATTACACTACAGAAAAGCATCCCTCGGCACCTAACATTTAGAACCGAGAATACGGTAGATTCTCGGACGTAGCCTTAGTATCTCAGCCGCGCTTTTATTGCAGCTGTTCATGTGGAGACTATGAAGTATCCACACGGCCCCTAGCACCGGTTTAAGCGGAATTAGATACGCTAGCTCGGAAGCTGTGATGATAGATCAGCTCAAACAACTCATCTGATGTTAATGGATGAGCATCGTGGACGGCGGATGGAGTAAACTTCTCAACATGGGGTAACCTAGCAAATGCAAGAATACCCAGAGAAATTAACCTGCAATGCAGGACGTTGTACGGCTTAAATTTCCCACCAAAACAATAAACCTACATATATTTGTCGAGTGACATGTACAGAGGGTGGGCCTCGGGGACTAACAGCCCACCAGCAGAATCCTACCATATACAGGTAATAAATTGGAACGATATGCAAGAGGTGGGAAAAATTGACGACGTCTGGTGACTAAAAAGCATCCATATGACACTACAGGAAAGCAGCCCTCGGCACCTAACATTTAGAACCGAGAATACGGTAGATTCTCGGACGTAGACCTGGTATCTCAGCCGCGCTTTTATTGTAGCTGTTCATGTGGAGACTATGCAGTATCTACACGGCCCTTAGCACCGGCTTAAACGGAATTAGATACGCTAGTTCGGGAGCTGTGATGACAAATCAGCTCAAACAACTCATCTGATGTTAATGGATGAGCATCGTGGACGTCGGATGGAGTAAACTTCTCAACATGGGGTAACCTGGCAAATACAAGAATACCCAGAGAAACTAACCTGCAATGCCCGAAGTCGTACGGATTAAATTTCTCACCAAAACAATAAACCTACATATATTTGTCGAGTGGCATGTACAGAGGGCGGGCGTCGGGGACTAACAATCCACCAGCAGAATCCTACCATGTACAGGTAATGAATTGGAGCGATATGCAAGAGGTGGGAAAATTGACGACGAGCAACCATATGACACAACCAATCGTTTCAAAGCACATTCCTTCTCATTCACAAAACGCTCCCTGTGGATAATCGCAGTGAAGGATATATATCCACCTCTACTGAATTTGAAGGAAACTACAGATAGCGCTAACGGCTCAACGTATTTAGACCTGTATCTCTGAGCCTTCTCTCTCGTCGACTTTACGACAAGAGAGACAATATCGACATCGTTGACTATCCCTTCCTGGACAGTTATATTCAAGTGGGACCTGCATATATCGTATACATATATCGCCTAGTAGCATTGGCTATATCCTGTGTTAAATGTGACAATTTTAATCAAAGCCACAAAACATTATGGCAGAAACTTATAAAACAGGGCTATACCACCAAGCGTCCTCACCCAAATCTCCTCGAATTTAGCAATACATATCGCATGCTAGTAGCAAAATACGAAGGCAGCTTGCAAGTTCTATGATGTTACGTATTGTAACTTGAGTAATTTCGCTTAACACGGAGCTAGGGCCGTGTGAACCCATGCATTTCAAGACCCTAATTGTGATCATATGGACAGTCACAATCAAAGCGTGACTGCGATACTCTAGATAACGACTTATATAATATGGATCAAGAATACTGATCAGCGATTCGTCTCTAATGGACGACGGCTGGATTATGAATGACGGACTAGACGCTTGTAATTGATACTTTTGGAACATCATGCCGGCATCATTGAAAACTGTTGACGGCTTCTCTTTTGCAGGAAACTAGCCTATTATTATGTTTACTAAAATTTATTTTATGAAGATGGTGATAATGCTATTATATGAATTAGATCATTGGATTATGGACGCGGAAATTGTTTAATGGACGACGGCTGAACACTGAATGATGGACTAGTCGCTTGTATTATATGTCATATGTGAAGCACTCATAAGCAGGAAGATGGAGATTATGAATCTCTTTTCTCCGACCTGGAATTAAATGGCGAGTCTAATACTGTGGGAATCATTTTTCTACCGCCGGGCAAACAACCCTAATAATTTTAACAATTGCTTACAACCATTCATGAAATTTCTTAAACCCGAGAGAAAATGTATAATAACGAGTGATTACAACATAGATTTATTTAACCCTACCTGGCCTGGGGGTGGGTGGGCAAAATGGCCCCCTACCAAACTTTCTGTTCTATCTCCGGGACGACAAAAAATGGAGAGCTGAAACTCCGTGACTTTATAGTTTATCATATTGGGGTCATTTTAAGCCTATTTGCATGACCCCCCGAGCAGAGGATCATGGGTAAAGTCAAGATGGCGACCACGTGGGGTACCAGAAAAGTCATATTTCTTCAAAATTTTTGCTTTTCCGCGATGAAAAGTGGACAAAAACTATTTTATTTCACATCACGTTAATATTTAGTAATTTATCATGCAGTTTTTGCAGAGAAATTGCACAAATTAAAAATTCAGAAAATCTGACCGAAAAATCGACCAAAAATGCCGTTTTTGAAAATGATGTCACTGTGACGTCATCGAAGCGGCCGTCTTGAATTGTTTTACATTTTCTGGTAGAGCTTGATACAAGGGTATGGTGTGGTAAGTTTCAGCCCCTAGCATTTCGCCCCCCCCCCCACCCCCGAGGCCAGGATAGGTCCCAAAAAGCCCAGGCCATATAGGGTTAAAACTGACCGCCATGGCCCATCTAAATATTTGCTAGAAATAGTGAAATCCCTTTACTTTTTCCCCAAGAATAAAAAATCCACTCGCATCAGATCAAACTCCGCAACATTACTGAACACTACTTTCCATAACTTTCATGGGGATTCTTTAATGTCTGACATTCTTCTCTCTGGCGTAACAGAGTACTCTCCAGTGTTTCACATCAACAAAGCCTCACCGGTCATGCAATCTCTGCACACAACTATTCTATGAAAGGTAAAAATCCAGAGCAACAAAATTTGTTTCATGATCATGTAAAAGATATACATTGGGGAACAAATGCTAACATTGACGTCGATAGTGCATTAGACTTTTTCACAAATGAATTTAGCTCTGCATACGATTAATGCTTCCCATTTGTTTCCACCATGTTGAATAAGGCTAAAATCCGGAAAAATAGTCCAGTCAATCTGCGGTTTGACCTAGAAAAAATTGCAACAGAATTGCTGTTTGCTGCAACTATTCCGCCAAACCATCCCGAACAACATATAAAAAATGTAGATGAATATAAGCGGGGGAATTTTTTTAATTTGCATAAATCCAAGATGGCCGTTCTGCGCAATATTTTCGGTCAATTTTACACAGTACACACGCTACCTTGGGCAGAGTTGCTCAAATTAGGCACTACAAATTAAAACAACTTCACATACATTCACACTGATAATATTTGTAGACATTTTGACCAAGCAAATAGCCAAGATGGCTGCCATTTTCAAGATGGCCGCTGTTCTGACAGTCGGATACCATCTCCAGCACATTAATCCAACGGTAACGGTGGTCCTTCAAGAAATGAAGGTAACGCTGATTCTCCAACGAATGGAGATAACGGTGGCTCTTCAGGTATGAAAGTAACAGTGATCGTTCAAAGAATGAAGGTAATGGTGGTTTTGCATGTAAGAGGTAACGGTGGTCCTTCAGGTATGAGGTAACGGTGGGCTTTCGGAAAGTGAGGTAACGGTGATCCTTCAAGAAATAGTTGTAACGACGGACTTTCAGGTGTGAAGGAAACGGTGGTCTTTGCGACATGGAGGTAACTGTGGTCCTTCAAAGAATAGGAAAAACGGTGGTAATTTTGGTATGGAGGTAACAGTGATGCTTCAAACAATGGAGGTACTCGTGGTCCTTCGGTTATGAGGTTACGGTGGTCCTTCAGATATGAGGTAATGGTGGTCTTTCAGGTATGAGGTTGCGACGGTCCTTCAGGTATGACGAAAGGGTAGTCTTTCGGGAATGGAGTTATCGGTGGTCCTTCAGGTATGGAGGTAACGGCGATCTACCAGGTATGGAGGTAACGGTGGACCATCAGGTATGACGGTAACGGTGGTCCTTCAGGTATGGAGGTAACGGCGATCTACCAGGTATGGAGGTAACGGTGGACCATCAGGTATGGAGGTAACGATGGACCATCAGGTATGAAGGTAACGGCGATCTACCAGGTATGGAGGTAACGCTGGAAGTAGTATAGAAAGGCTATTACAACGCATATTTTGCCGGGGGAGATAACTCTGGCATCCACCAGGGGGCGCCACCAGCTCAAGCGACCAAAAACTACCTCCAGCACAGAAGAGTTCCAATCTAGGGGGGAGGTAACTCTGGGTGACTATAGTTCCGGCCAAGGGCCCCTGGGCATGTATTCTTCCGCGGTGATGCGGTCACGGGAAAAAGCTTCCGCGGAGAAAAAGTAGTCCCTAGACTTCAAATACGCTGTATGGTCCAATTGGGTCGAGTGAGGTATCAAAGTGAAGCATTCGTGAAGGGGCATCCAGTCATGGGTGGGTGCATGTAAAATTAGGAATTTTTCTCGAAACTATAAAAAGCGGAACACGGACTTTACTCCTAAAATAGGGGAAAACACCTATCAACCCTAGCCAAAAGGGCTAATATCGGTCCCCGGGCTTATTGGGACCTGCCTATCAAGTCAATGGGCTGGGTGCATGTAAAATTAGGATTTTTTCCCGAAACTATAAAAAGCGGAACACGGACTTTACTCCTAAAATAGGGGAAAACACCTATCAACCCTAGCCAAAAGGGCTAATATCGGTCCCCGGGCTTATTGGCACCTGCCTTTCAAGTCAATGGGATGGGTGCATGTAAAATTAGGATTTTTTCCCGAAACTATAAAAAGCGGAATACGGACTTTACCCCTAAAATAGGGGAAAACCCCTATCAACTCTAGCCAAAAGGGCTAATATCGGTCCCCGGGCTTATCGGGGCCTGCCTATCAAGTCAATGGGGTGGGTGCATGTAAAATTAGGATTTTTTCCCGAAACTATAAAAAGCGGAATACGGACTTTACCCCGAAAATAGGGGAAAACCCTATCAACTCTAGCCAAAAGGGCTAATATCGGTCCCCGGGCTTACTGTGACCTGCCTATCAAGTCAATGGGGTGGGTGCATGTAAAATTAGGATTTTTTCCCGAAACTATAAAAAGCGGAACACGGACTTTACCTCTACAATAGGGGTCTGTATCATACAATATAAGGGAAAATACCTGTATGGGGTATGGGGATGGTCATTTTTTTTTTCGTGGGCTTTACTATGGGTTGTCGGGTCTCGTTTTTCTCGTCTCGCCGAGAAAAACACGATGGGAGGGGTCCCGGAGCGAAGCGGTGAAATTTTTGGGAAAAGTCACCGAGGTCTGTATATAGGCCCATATGCTGGCCATGGGGGGTATAGGTCCAACCTGGGAAATTCACACACGTTCATTGTGATATGGGTTGCTTGGATTTGTTTTTCACGTCTCGTCATTTAGAACACGATGGGAAGGGTCCCGGAGCGAAACGGTGAAATTTTTGGAAAAAGTCACCGAGGCCTGGGTAGGCCCATAGGCCTATACTGCATGGCTATGGGTGTATAGGTCCATACGGGGTGGACGTTTTGGGATCTAGGTGGGCCACTAATGGCCCGATGGGGTCGAGTGAGGTATCAATGTGAAGCCTATGTGAGGGGGCAACCGATGGGGTGGATGTGGGGTAGGAATATCGTCATTCTGCGCATGTGCAATAGACAAAGTGTATGGAAATAGACGTTTTGGGATCTAGGGGAGCCACTAGTGGGCCAATTGGATCGAGTGAGGTATCAATGTGAAGCCTATGTGAGGGGGCATCTGATGGGGTGAGTGCGGGGTTGAAATATCGTCACTCTTCGCATGCGCAGTGGACAAAGGGTATGCAAATAGACGTTTTGGGGTCTAGGTGGGCCACTAGTGGGCCGATGGGATCGAGTGAGGTATCCATGTGAAGCCTATGTGAGGGGGCTAGACTAGGGTGTCATTTCCATTCTGCTGCGCAGGTCACGTGGGTTGTGACGTCACTTTCAGGTTTCACCTCCAAACCCAGAAGAGTTCCAATGTTCCCCTTAGACGTCCGGATGTTCAACCTCCGGGGTTTTTCCCGGCCCGGCCCGCCCCGGCCGCAGCGCGCGCGCGCGCGCGGGGGTGATCTGATGCCGCAGCGCGCGCGGGTTCTCCGGAAGTGCGTGGGTGAATCCGCAGCGCGCGCGCATGAAGACCCTCATACATACCCCAATGCAGGCGCAGACGTGAAGTGCCCGGATGATAGACACGGACGTCACCGAGAAAAACACGTACAACTCGTCACATACAGTCGCCTCCCTCAAGACCCTCATACATACCCGAAAAGGTACGGACGTTACCGAAAAGACACGGACTTTACCGAAAAGACACGGACGTTACCGAAAAGACACGGACTTTACCGAAAAGACACGGACTTTACCGAAAAGACACGGACGTACCCGAAAAGACACGAAGGTGAACGACATTGTGAAAAACCCCCACAGACAGGTCAGTACATGTCCTATCATGTTCACAGGTTACGCCCGATTCACGCATAATAAAAGGATTGATCTGTAACCTGTGTTGTTGTTGCTCTCTTTTTTGGACTAACCCATCAGAATATTACGTATCACGGACTACACCCATAGAGCTACGTCTAGGCGCGCATGAGTGACCTGGTCTATAAAACACGTCTCTCTGGATCCTACACCTCCATTTCTACGGTTGCAGAGCCATGACGGACACCCAGCCCTGTGCCACTCGCATTTTACAGCATGCGACCGTGGTTAATTCATTCACGGGTTACCGAGCAGTGGTTCGGTCCATGTTTGCAGATGGCGACGACAACGAGGGGCGACGCCAGATCCTGAAAGAGTTCACAGAAGCGGTCCTCGACAGAGTGCACTCGATGGAGAGGTGTGCCATCACTCACCATTACTGGACTATGACAGCCATCCTTGATGCCCGGGCTATGGACCACGAGCGCTCACGCCGGAACCAGCGACGGTTGGTTGGCCTAGTCATGGTCTGTGCCCTATTGACCCTGGCGCTGTGGTATTGACAGTAGGACCTGACTATAAATACGAGGGTCAGACACAGTGTGCGTCATTCAACGATCGTCATTGGGTCAACCATGTCACCCAGGGACCTGTCCATAAATACGAGAGACAGTCAGCGTGTGTGTCATTCATCCTTCGTCATTGGGTCAACTATGTCACCAGTTCTACGAGCCATCCTTCCCCTTACACCCCGGGTGGGGTTACACGTCTATGAAGATAAAGTCACCCTCGTGGAAGACCGGGATGTCTGTGGGTGGGGTCCGGTGTCCACATCGACTACGGTTACCCTACACTGTGATGCCTGGACCAAATTTAAACGGGTGTTGAGCGGTGAGCTCGACGGAAACCTCATCCACATCGAGAACGCCAACTACGTACACCGTGGACCCTTCTTTGCCCGTGTAGGGCGTTATCACGATCCTACGCAAAGCTTCACCCTAGACCCTGACCTGTGGACAGCCTTGGAGAAAGTGGTGCCTATCGTGGACCAGCTGTTTACACCGGACGAGCGGTCATCAGACGAGTTGGGGTGGGCTCGTGCCCTGAGAGAAGCGGCGGCAGAGCCCAATGAACAAACGTCTAGCCATGAACCAGACGACGATGCCATTGATTACCCGGCTAGACTCAGTCAGCCCAGTGACATGACCACCCGATCCTTTGATCTCACGGGGTTCTCCCTATAAATACGAGAGACAGTCAAATCTGGTACCATTCACGTACTGACCATGACGGAGCATATAATACTGGCGTATCTCAGCTTGACCCCGAGGTTTTCCTGCACGTTTATGCGGATAAGGTCGATATCATGGAGGAGGTGGGAGACATCTGTGATGCGGACCCTACACAACCGTGCCCGGCCCACATTCGTCTGTCCTGGGAGGGCTGGACCAAATTCAAATGGGTGTTGTCTAGTGAACTGGACGGCGACCTCATCCACTTGTGTCAAGATGTGTACATCCGACGCGGCCCCTTCTTTGCTCAATTGGCTCGGCTAGATGGGGGTACAGTGCATTTTATCCTTCACCCTGATCTATGGTCTGCATTGGAAGATGCCGTGGTAGATGTGGATCAAGTGCTTATTAAGCGGTCATCAGACGAGTTAGACTGGTCATTTACCATGGACACTTTGGAAGCCAACGAAGAAAATCAGAAAGAAACTCCGGCCCAAGATATACCCGTTATAAATAAACGATAGAGCCAGGGTCCATCATCATTTGTCACCATGAAGCGCTGGGAGAAGGTGTTGGATAACTTATACTACAGTCCCGACAGTCCGGCGGCCTATAGTGCATTGTCGGCTCTCTATCGAGCGGCCAAACCCCAGGGGATACAACGTGCCCAAGTCCGAGATTGGTTAAGAAAACAAGACACCTATACCTTACATCGAGCTGTCCGTCGCCATTTTCTACGGAACCGGGTCATCGTGGGAGGAATAGAAGCCCAGTGGCAAGCGGATTTGGTCGATATGAGCGCCTTTGCCAAACACAACGATGGGAATCGGTATATCTTGACGTGCATCGATATCCTCTCGAAGTATGCGTGGGTGGTACCCATCCGGACGAAAACGGGGGCGAATCTCATAGCAGCGTTCAAAGACATCTTCAAGACCGGGCGCAAACCTTTGTATTTGCAAACCGACGAAGGCACGGAATTCCTCAACAGACCGTTCCAACAGTTTCTGAAAGCCCAGACGGTGTTTTTCTTCCATACGTACAACGAGACCAAGGCTTCCGTTGTGGAAAGGTTCAACAGGACATTCAAAGACCGCATGTATAAATAGTTCACCTATAAGAATACAAGGCGGTACATCGATGTTCTCCCGAAACTTGTGAGTGGTTACAATCGAGCCTATCACCGGAGTATAGAGAGAGCCCCCATTACCGTGACCCAACGCAATGAAGCCCAAATCCGGCGTGTCTTGTACCCCATACAATCGCAACGAGCACCGAAGGAGATGTTCAAGGTCGGGGACCCTGTTCGGATCAGTAAAGTCAAGGGCAAGTTCGAGAAAAGTTACTTGCCCAACTGGAGCGATGAGCACTTCTTGATTAAACGGCGCTTACCCCGACAACAGCGAGTCTATGAACTGGAAGATCTTCAAGGGGAACCGTTGTAAGGGACGTTTTACGAGATGGAATTACAGCCTGTCGTAAAAACACAGCAAGACTACTACACGGTGGAGCAGATTTTGAAAACGGAACGTCGACGTGGCAAACTGTTTCATTTCGTGAAATGGCAAGGCTGGCCCAGTTCCTTCAATTCCTGGGTCGCAGCCAACCAGGTAAAACGACTATAAAGCCAGACACCACTACCGTCATCCTTCATTCCACGTCCGACCACGGTGCTATGGACAAGCAGCAGCTGCCTCTGAACACAGCGTCTCCCAAAACGCGCAAAGCGCAAGTGGGCTCTGTAGCCATAGTGCTAACCCTGCTGAGTGTGTTGTACGGAGATGTGTTTTACGACGTAGCCTATGTCAGCACGTTACTTAACCAACTGAGAACACCAGCCATCAGTGAAACCGGTCTACAGAGAGCACCAGTCAACCCCGTATCGAGCCCAGTCACCACCACACCACGTGTACAAGCCACAACGAGCTCCACACCGAGTATACAGTCAACACCTACACCAAGTACACCCACTACGTCTGAAGACCCACCGGATTTCATCCCTCACAGTGAACAGACAACGACGACCAATGTTGTACCCACCACCATCATCACTCGCAGTGAACAGACAACGACGACCGACGTTGTACCTAGCACTCCAGTTCACTCGTACCAAATTTACAAAAGCGGGTTACCACGACAGCGGATACACCTCGAACCATGGACCCTCGGTGGCAGCATCCCTTCACTTGCGTCATCGCAGGACCGACGGGTTCCGGCAAAACGCACTTCGTCAGGAAGCTCCTTCAACACGCCGACAGCATGATCACCCCACCCATTGCCCGAGTCGTGTGGTGTTACGGAGAATGGCAGGCAGCGTATGCAGCAATGCCCCACATCACGTTCGTGGAAGGCCTACCTAACCTGGCCGATTTGGAACCCGACACCTTGGTGGTTCTGGATGATCTCATGGCGGAGACGAATGCGCGGGTCACCCAACTCTTTACCAAAGGCAGCCATCATCGACGGCTCAGCATCATCTACATTGTGCAGAAACTGTTCAGTAAAAACAAAGAACATCGGAACATCAGCTTAAATGCCCACTACCTGGTGATCTTCAAAAACCCGAGAGATACCACTCAAGTGCTGCACCTGGCGAGACAGATGTACCCTGGACGCACTGCGTTTGCGTTGGAAGTCTTTAAAGATGCGACAACCCCTCAGCACGGGTATATGCTCTTCGACCTGAAGCAAGCCACCCCCGATCACCTTCGACTACGCACCGGAATCTTTCCCGGAGAGACTCACCACGTGTACATGCAAAAATAATGTAAACACACCCACAGTGGCTCCCCCAGCTGCGGTGTGTGTGTTTTGATGATGGGGATAATAAAAGAATGAATACCACATCATGGTTGATTTTTGTCTCTGTTCTCTGAGATAGATAAAAAGGGCAGGGTTGTGGGTTCTAGCATTAGTTGTACATGATGTCTGCGCGAGTACGGAAGCACGCTCCGACGCTCCGTGTATTGAAGATGGTCCCACCCGAGTTGGTTCGAACCATTGTACGCGGTGCAGACCCCGCTCTCGTGTGCTGTCTGTGTGAGATTGGACTCAATATCTTAAAAGGCAACGTACCACTGACTCCGGCTCAGAAGGCGAAGTTGGCCAAGCATAAGACAGGTCTCCGAACCTTAGTCCAGAAGCGAGTTTCTCAAACACAAAAGAAAAAGGTGTTACAGAAAGGTGGCTTTCTCGGGGCCATCTTAGCACCGTTGGCCGCTTCCGTGTTGGGTCCAGTATTGGGTGGACTCTTCGGCCGACAATGAACCACTCGGAAAAAATGGTCCTCGTCGAACCTCGGCTCCTTCAAAACCTCCAATCACCGTACCCCGTACCTTCTACGGTGAAGACGATAAACACCCTCGATGAAGAGATGCGTCAGATCTTACAACGACCGGGATTAAACGACAGTGAGAAAGTACAACAGTACAATGAGACGCTTCAGCGGTACGGTACATGACGTTCATGGATCAATACAAAACCCTCTCTACCCCAGCACCACCACCACCATGCGACACACCACCGATCTCAGCACCACTCCAACAGCCTTCATTACCAGGGGTACCACCCACAGTTCCACAGTGAGTCGAAGACGAAGACCTGAAGAGTGTACCTGCATCGTTCAAGAAACAAGCTGGCCTGGTATTACAACGGATGAAACAGAATCCTAACATGACTTGGAATGATAAAGGCGAACTACTGGTACAGAATCAGGTGGTCCCCGGTACCCACATGACGGATTTAGTGAATGACCTGATGCGTTAACGCAGGTCGCACACGAATCCTCGAGGATGGGAGGTCTTCGCTCAAGGCTTGAAAGACATGCATGTACCACAGGAATTGGTGGGGAACCCCAGCGCTGGGCCTTTATGCAATCGCCCAGTCGTGCACGACGACTCTCACCACACCACGAGTGGGAACCGGAGTCACCCCCCAAAACACCACCACGGCGGGCACCTACTTTTTCACCCCTTTTACCACGCCACCCCCTGCAACCACCAAGATCTAAGTCACCGCGACCATCACGACGATTAGCGCCCAAGGGCTGGGAGAAGTATTAAAACCAACAGCAGCAGCAGGAAAGCTCAGTCGTCATGTTTTACCTCACCCTACCCAGTAACAGCTCGGCTGATGTGTTTCCTGACAACACCTTGACCAAGTACGTGACCCAGTTACCGCAACGTTGCATTTACCTGGACGCTGGGAATGTGAACTCGTGGATATCCAATACCCTTACTCGTGGTACAACGTGCGAGCCAATGAAGTATGGGACGAGGTGACCTACGAAGGACAAGAAACTCGACTCAAACTACCCGAAGGTCAATACGATACCACCAAGGAGTTCATGGGTGGACTGAGAAGTCTGATGCATTACAAGTCTCTACGAGACGTCACGAATACTTCAAACCCCATAAAATCTTTCCCCTTCAAAAACCATGTGGACTTCGATTACAACGCACACAACGACAAGGCCAATCTCACGCTCAGCCCCAACGTGAGTGTTGAACTCAGTCCTACCCTACAGCAAATGCTGGGTCTCAATCTACCGGGGCACGTTGGCCCCACCGGCGAGAGAGCCCACATCCCGATGGACATGCGTGGTGGTATGTATGGCCTGTACATCTACTCGGACGTGGTCGATGCACACATTGTCGGCGACAGCAACGTACCTCTAGTGCGCGTCTGCCCGGTGAAAGGCAAGTATGGAGCTCAAGTCACCCACAGTTTCAGGCACATCGTGTATCTACCGGTCAGTCAGACCGATATTAGCTCCATCGTCAGACGACACCGGTCAACCGATTGCATTCGAGCGTGGGAAAGTGGTGCTGACACTTCATTTCCGTCAAGTCCGAGCGGTTCACTTTGCATAATGAAGGTGCCTTATCAATGCCATACAGCCAGTGACGTCGATCATTACACCAAACAGACCGGGGGTAGCTTTCCTGTCTTTGCAGGTACACGCATGCAACGAGGACATGGGCTGGGGAACATACTTGGGAGCATCGTCAAAACGTTCCTCCCCTTGGTGACGCGTGGGGTCAAAGCGATCGGCAAACAAGCGGCACGCAGTGGACTGCAAGTCGCGGGTGATGTCTTGGGCGGTGCGGCACCCAAAGAAGCACTGAAACCTCGAGCCAAAGAAGCAGGAGGCGTCTTGGTCACCAAAGCACAACGCACCGTAGGGAATAAAAGACCTGCGCCACCGAGACCACGCACCAGTCGACGACCGACCCAGCGACGACGCACATCGAAGACCCGGGATATCTTTTCTTAAAGATGGCTTTCATCCATGCCGAGTCGTGCCCTTCTACCAACAGTGAATTTGATTTATGGACCGTCCCACCTACTCAGACCAGTGCCGAAGAGGGTCAGTGGGTGGAACATCTGCCCCTTTCCAGCATTACAGCCACAGACCCCATTGAATTCACCATCACCAACGCAGATACGACCTACCTGGATTTAGCCCATACGTACCTATATGTGAAAGCTAAAATCACCAATAAAGATGGGTCAGTCCTCAAAGCAGATGCACCCGTGGGTCCAGTGAATCTCTGGCTTCATTCGCTATTCCAGCAAGTGGATATAGCCCTCAGTGATAAACTGGTCAGCGCCTCGACGAACACGTACCCGTACCGAGCCTACATCGAAACACTGTTATCCTACGGGCGTGACGCTAAAAAGTCGTATTTGACAGCCCCGTTGTTCTACCGAGATACCCCAGGCAAGATGGAAGCGAGTCATGATAATGACGGCTACACGGAGAGAGTGGATTTCACAACAGAGAGTCAATCGGTCGATATGATGGGACGTCTGCATGCGGACTTATTCATGCAGGACCGATACCTCTTGAATGGAGTACCTGTCAAAATACGACTAGTGCGCGCAACGCCTGCGTTTGCCTTGATTGCCCCGAGTGAGGACCTCGAGTATAACATTGCCATCCAAGAAGCAAGTCTGTTTGTACGCAAAGTGAAACCGAGCCCAGGTGTACAGTTGGGGCACATCAGAGCCTTGGAGAAAAAAACAGCCCAGTACCCGATTCGACGAGTACAGACCAAGGTCTTTTCCGTTCCTAAAGGCATATGATTGTCAATCAAGAAAACCTGCTCCTGGGGGATTTGCCCAAGCGTTTAATCCTAGCCTGTGTGGAGAACGTCAGTTATAATGGGACTCTCTCGAGGAATCCGTTCAACTTAAAAACGTTCAACATCAATTTCGTGGCCCTGCATGTAGATGGCCAACAGGTACCGGCACGACCTTTACAACCTAATTTCGGAACGGACAATTACATCCGGAGCTATCTGAACCTCTTCACAGCAACTGGCCAAATCAACCAAGACGAGGGAAATATGATCAGTCGAGACGATTTCGGCAAAGGGTACACCTTGTTCTGTTTCGATCTGACTCCCACCTTAGACAACGATCATCAACTGAGTCTCGTCAAGAAAGGCAACTTACGCTTGGAACTGCATTTCTGGACACCTTTAACGAAAACCATCAATGTGATTTGCTACGCTAGTTTGACAACATTATTCAAATCGATAAAAGCCGTAACGTCCTGTGTGACTTTGCCACCTAACATGGATACAGACCAGATACGCACCGTGCTGGAGAATGATCCAGGGACACGCATGGTCTTTCAAGGAGTGTTCGCCCGAGACGTGTTCCCATTAGACCGTGTGTATCCTGCTGCTTACGTCCTGAATACAGGCCCGATGGATCGACCCGGTCAACACTGGGTGGCCGTGTACTTGACAGAAGAGCAGGGCGAATACTTTGACCTGTACGGCCTACCACCCCTCCATTCCGATTTAACAGACTTCATGGATCAAGGCACAGAGACGTGGTGTTGGAATACCAAAACGTTGCAAAGCCTGACCAGTAGTGTGTGCGGACAATATTGCTTGTTTTACCTGTACCATCGATGTCGGGGACATTCCATGCAGACGATCGTCCACATGTTTGACGAGTACCCCAAGGCCGAGGACCGAGATGTACTCGTATATGACTGGGCCGCCCATCATTTCAATGTACAAGTCCCGTTCTGGGCTTGAATTCTTTCAATGTACAAGCCCCCTCTGTTCTGGGCTTCAGTTCTTTCAATGTACAAGCCCTCTGTTCTGGGCTTCAGTTTTTTCACGTGGTTGTTCTCACGGTGTTGTTGTTCACTGAATAAAAAACGTCATGAGATCTCACCGAAAAAACCGAGTCATGTGTGTTTTCTTGTTGGCATTGCATGAAACTTGGCTTTGAACACCGTCATTGCCATTCAGTGGCCGTAGAGCCAAATAGCCATCCATGCCAGAAAACATTCCACGGGTGTACGCCCGGATGTAGGCCGGACGTGGGATCTTGTATCCCGGATGTAGGCGCAGACGTGACGGTACAGGCGCGCTTTGACGACGCGCATCTTCCCAAACAGGGTTCGTTGGGCCGCAACATATATACTGTGTGATCACTTCGGTACACGCGCGTCACTTCGGAGGCCGTGGCTCATGTACCACTGTAGTAGCGGCAGGTACCCAAAGCAAGATTTTCTCTCCCCGAGTTCCCCCCCGTTTGGAACTCTTTGTTTGGAGGTAGTTTAAATCCTTGAGCTGGTGGCGCCCCCTGGTGGATGCAAGAGTTATCTCCCCCGGCAAAATATGCGCTGTAATAGCCTTTCTATATTACTGCTGGATCATCAGGTATGGAGGTAACGGTGGACCATCAAATATGGAGGTAACGGCGATCTACCAGGTATGGAGGCAATGGTGGAACGTCAGATATGAGGTAACGTTGGACCATCAGGTATGGAGGTAATGGCGATCTAACAGGCATGGAGGTAACGGTGGACCATCAGATATGGAGGTAACCGTGCACCATCATGTATGGAGGTAACGGCGATCTACCAGGTATGGAGGTAACGGTGGACCATCAGGTATAGAGGTAACAGTTATTCTACAAATACAAGCGTCTAATCCGCCGTTCAATAATCATCCGTCAGTCATTAAAGAATTTCCGCGTCCATAATCCAAAGACCTAATTCATATAGAAGCATTAGCATCAGATTTACAGAATGAATCATGGTATACATAAAACTAGGCTAGTTTCCTGCAAGAGAGAAGAATGGAGATAACGGTGGACCTTAATGTATAGAGGTAGCGACGGTCTATCAGGTATGGGGGGTAACGGAGTCCAACTAGTGGAGCAACGGTGTCTGTACGGCGTCCTTCAGGTAATGCGAACGGCGCCTATAGGCGCTGGATGGGACGCGGGACCACAGATATGGGATTGGGCGACCATCCAAGAATGGAGTGAGGTGTGGTGCTGTGAGGAATAGCAACACGTGGTTTCATTGAGGTAACTTGTTTGATGATCGGACTTGAATGGTGGACCTTGGACAATGGGCCACGAGTAAGGGTTGATGAAATTCCTTCACCATGTAACAGTGATTCTTGATCGTATCGACGGGACCTCCCCGGAACCGGGTAACGGTGGCCTCCAGGTATTACTAAATATTGCGGGCTTTCAGCCCGGCGGCTTCGGTAAGGGTACATCCTTAGCCTGGCTGAATGTTGGTTCCGTCTACGGCGGTCCCCGACCGAAGACAAGTACATTTCTTAGACCTCCAGGAGTATAGGTACAGGTAACGGTGATCCTTAGACCTCCAGGAGTATAGGTACAGGTAACGGTGATCCTTCGAGCAATTTAGGAAACGGGGGTCCTTCAAGGAATGGAGGTAAGGGTAGACATAATTCATGTATGCAGGTAACGGGGGTCCTTCAAGGAATGGAGGTAAGGGTAGACATAATTCATGTATGCAGGTAACGGGGGTCCTTCAAGGAATGGAGGTAAGGGTAGACATGATTCATGTATGCAGGTAACGGGGGTCCTTCAAGGAATGGAGGTAAGGGTAGACATAATTCATGTATGCAGGTAACGGGGGTCCTTCAAGGAATGGAGGTAAGGGTAGACATAATTCATGTATGCAGGTAACGGGGGTCCTTCAAGGAATGGAGGTAAGGGTAGACATAATTCATGTATGCAGGTAACGGGGGTCCTTCAAGGAATGGAGGTAAGGGTAGACATAATTCATGTATGCAGGTAACGTGGGTCCTTCAAGGAATGGAGGTAAGGGTAGACATAATTCATGTATGCAGGTGGATCCCTGGAAAGTCTCGTTCTCCTCTCACATTGTCACACGCCAAGGGAGATCTTGATCGGTCACGTCTCATCCTGGTCGTATATACTCCTGTAAAATAGAGCAGATTTTGACTTTAACAGAATGAATCGGTCACGAATTCTTAACGTATTTCTTTGGAGGGGTAAGATCAATAGGGCTCAACATGCGCTTTTTATACTACTAAAATGCGAAGATACACCTCTTCGTTGCCAGGTCAATAGGGCTCGAAATGCGCTTTTATACTACTAAAATATGAAGACTGATACATCTCTTCGTTGCCAGGTCAATAGGATTTGAAATGCGCTTTTTATACTGCTACATGTTACTGTTACTATCCTCTGCGCCGCAAGGTGAATTCCCTCAGCTCAACATGTCAAAGTTACCCAATCCCCGACATCGTTATCTTGAATATGACGTACCCCAGTGACTAAAATAATGTTGGAAGCATATCTACTCATTGTTGAATTATTACTACTCCTATAGCTTGAGTAAATTTACTCATTCGGCGTGTGTATACTATTTAAACAGTAGCGAGTGTAAATTTACACACGGCGATAAGTTTTATGTGTGTTACCGGAGAGACAAGAGGTTTACTCACTTATCTAAATTTACTCCGTTATGATTTTCAGTGTACAGGATACGCTTGGGGTAAATACCGTGTCATTGTACCAACAATGTCTAGTATTTTACTTATTTTTTTTTCTTTTCTGAATTCTATTGAGAGAACGGATTTATTACATGATAAAGAGATCTGGACTATCAGTATTGAAAGTGATGCAATTTGCAGTTGTTACGGTTTGATAATTAATCTAAGATGAACTGAAATGAGTGTCGTAGTAGGCGTGGCAAATTCGTAGGAAATTTATGAATGACCCGTCACCGCGCGTGCAGGAATGGCTACATTTTGCGTCGGTGACAGCTGTCACTCATAGCCTTTAAGCAGATCGTTGACCGCAGATGTGTTTTAGCAGAGTTGATATACGGATGCTAGGTGAATCATGTGTAAATTTTGACAAAACTTTAGGTAGAACTAAAAGACTATCACTTGGACTTTGATGGAGGGGCGGCTGAGTTGTGGGTGAGCTTGTAATTTACAGTGATTTCAATATATTACGCAAACCGCGCTACGTTCCCAAGGATTGATGCGTTTACATTCACCTACAGACATCTACGCATAAAAATCCCGGCAATATGGAATTTCCCCGGTGTAGTGTTCACATGGTCAGGAATCGGACTAAACTCGTTATCATGAAGGTAAGCCAAGTTTCCCTACTATATACTAATTTGTGCTTTCAATGAAAAATGTATCTTAAAATATCGCGAATGTCCGTGACAACAACAACATGGTAGGCTAGAATGTTCGATTTCGTGTACCACAACCGAAAAAATGCCTATCTGGAAAACTACAGCGCCCACAATGTTGCTACGTAAGCACTAAATTCTATAGTTCTGGTATATTGTAACCCGAGCCTTATATTCATGAACTGCTTGAGAAAATACATGAAATTTGTATTTATAAATGGTCCAAAAACGCATTTCCATGCAATGGCGCGAAGAAAATCGCCCGCGGTCAAACGCGCTACATTGTAACAATGTAAAAATAGGAGTTTGTTGACATAATAACAGCTGATGAAGTAGGTTTTGATTGAACAGATTCTGCCAATATATGAATGCCTCCCAAGATACTAAAATTTGGCCATAAAGCAAATGTCTTCCATCCGAATAACTGCACAGTATGTGATGGCTTTTTCCACTGTCACACATTCTCCTAAAGTCCAAACCTGGGAGAAAAATTCCCGGGGGGGATATTCCCTACATAAAATAATATAAAAGATTATATAAAAATATATATATAAAATGGGTGAGCTTGTATATAAAATATATATATCAATATATATATCAAAATATATATATATTAAAATATATATTAAAATATATATAAAAAAATATAAAACATTACTTACGGGTGCTGGTTAGGCAGATGTGGTAAAGGTGAGGTAGGCTCAGATAGACAGGTTGGGGGATATCCACGGGTCAAGCAGGCTCAGATAGACAGGCTGATTCGGCTGGCTGAGGTATATCCACTGGTCAGGTGCAGATCTAGTAGAATTCAGGCAGTTAGGCTGAAGTATATCCACTGGTCAGGTGCAGATCTGGTAAAATTCAGGCAGGCTCAGATAGACAGGCTGATTAGGCTGGCTGAGGTATATCCACGATTCAGATAGGTCAGGCAGAAATTCCCGGTATCGAATGAAGCAATGCCATGAAACTCCCGACTTTTTATAGGAAAAAATAGAATTCCCCGGATGCACGCGCGGACGGCGTCGAAAGCACACCGTGGGTACCCCAATTCGATTGGCTGATTGTTCGACCGCTGATTGGTTCTTTTTCTCGACCGCTGATTGGTCCTTTTTCTCGACCGCCGATTGGCCCAAATGGAACTGCCCATCTTTCCCAGGTTAATCTAGAATCCTACCAAGCTCGTCATTTTTCCTTCGGGGAGCCAGGTGTTCGGCACGTGAGCTCACTCACACAGACACGTAGGCACCAGACCAGGTGTTCACGATGCCGCATCATTGTAGCGATCGTAGTGCAACATTGTTGCAGTTTTCCTACGGGGAGCCAGGTGTTCGGCACGTGTCCGTGTGTCTTCGGTGACCTCCGTGTCTCTTCGGTGACCTCCGTGTACGACATTGTGGGAAAAACCCCACAGACAGGTCAGTACATGTCCTATCATGTTCACAGGTCACGCCCCATTCAACCAGACCCTCATACATACCAGGCTCGTATCCACCACCACAACAGCGCCCCCTGGCGGATGCAAGAGTTACCTCCCCCGGCAAAATGTGACTTTAAATCCCCTTTCCCTACTACTATCGTGATGTCTTGCTGTGATCATTGAAAACCGTTGACCGTTCCTCTTACCGGAAACCATCTTGTGGGAATTTAGTAATTTTCGTTTCGTGCATATTTGAAATTGATGTTAACCCTACCAGGCCTGGGGGCCCATTTCCCCCCCCCCCCCCCCCAACTCCACCAACCAAACGTTCTCCCCTATCTCCGGGACGACAAAAAAAATGAAAGCGTTTTAGTTTATCATATTGGGGTCATTTTGAGCTTATTTGCATAACCCCCGAGTAGAGGATCATGGGTAAATTCAAGATGGCGGCCATGTGGGGTACCAGAAAAGCGATGTTTTCGTCATTTCTCTTCAAAATTCCCGCTTTTCTTTGAGGAAAATTGGACAAAATCTATTTTATTTACATCAGATTATTATTTACTAACTTCTGACAGAAAAATCGTTATGAAAAACATTAAAGCGGCCATCTTGGATTGATTTACATTTTCTGGTAGAGCTTGACTCAAGGGTATAGTGTGGTAAGTTTCAGTCCCCTAGCTCAAGGGGTAAGAAAATTATTTAGCCCTCCCCCCCCCCAAAGCCTGGAGAGGTCCCACAAAGCCCATGCCACATAGTTCTGGCGCCAAGAATGGAGATATAAGGTCGTTCAATTCGTTCAGTTACCGGGATCACCACCAGTATCAGCGCAAGTCTAGATGTAGGAAAGATTGGAGTAATGAGTCAAATGATAAACCTAATAAAATAATTAGCAATCATTGCTAAAGTAACCGCTTGAAACTAAAGTATTGAAATAGCCATTTAAGGATGTCTACAGTGACTTCTCTTATAAGTGTAGTCAGTGTGGACACCATTGGAGGGTAATTTCAACATTTTAGTTTGAAGCGTGTAGTATTGATCTACGAGAATCGTCTTAGTTACATTGTAATTCCCCTGAATTTCAGAACTAGAGAAAATACAATAATTAATCCGAAGCAAATTGCAGCTTCGAGGGAAAAGGATACTCCGAGCAATTTGACCTATTATCCAGATAATTCAATGTTATTTTCAACTCTTAATCATCAAAACTGTTGAACTCCTGTGAGAAATAGGGTATGGCAAACTCAATCTCCGAACCATAGATCTCGGTATGCATTTAAAAGTATGAGGTGAACTCAAATCCATCTCGACGAGGCGATGTTTATGCTGTTTGAGATTGCATGCTGCAATTTTTCATTACCATTTCGCATTTCTAGAGTTAAGAGCTACGTGTTGTTAAGGGTTACATATAACGTCTTTGTAAATATGACGATGACGATGTCTATCCAACACTATCACGGTTATGCTAAAGATAGCTACATTGTATGTGCACTGAGGATATTGTTTTATCTCCAGGTGAAAGCAGGTATATCAACTATACCTGGAGCAAAAGGTCAATGTTCGTCACTATAGTCGCCAGCGTTTGCTCGATAGACACTATGCGAGCTGTCAATCTACGAAAGAAAGTCAAATGAACATAATATCAATTTTAAAGATATCGGAATAACAAAGTCTAGAATCGTGGAAATTTCTGAATATGCGTACATGACGACAATTCGAACATGAAATTGAATTTCCGGAGGATACATCGATAATCTATTCGGCGGATTCAGAACGTTATTTATGCTGCATGTAAAAGAATTGAACACAGCTAATATTGTTACTAACAAATAAATTGCGGTTATCCATAGATATGTATTAATAATCGCATATACCTTTCACAACATCCTCCATCCTCTTCTGATGATGTCGATGATGATAATGCTGAAGATGATCTCTTATCTCTACTACTACGTTCTGTTTGTACTTCTCATACTCTGTGAGCGAAACCAAAATAAACAAACTTTTTGAAGTTTTTTCCGGGGTGTTTTTTCAGCTAATGGGATTTTATTAAATTCTCTCCTCAAACAGTATTGCGCTTGCATATGCCTCACCATCCTGGTATGACTGTCATCCTCTAATAGCTAATCTTGCTATAACGTTCATCTCAAGGCAGTAATACTTGATAGCTTAATACAGATATCAGGTCCGACATTCAGTAAGCAGTCAAAGACCATGAAAACTTTCAGCATCAATAATTTGAAGATCTTTTTTCTATATTGCAATGTCAGCATAAATTACGTCGCCCACCCGGGAGTAAAAAATTATGAATTCTATTATATGAACATGGTGAAACAAGAAACGATTCCCCGCTCCCCGTCTTTCTCATCCCCACCCGCACAAACAAACAATTCCTGAAACATGAATTGTTTCCAGTCGGGTCCTTCATTTTCTTCACGAAAATATAAATTGACTCCCTTGCTTCGTATGAGAAAAGGAGGTTCGTTGATAATTTTACCGGAAACCATTAATGGTTTTCACGTTGAATTTCATGGTCTGATGGGAAATTATAACTCGAAAGTTTATGGACACAGACAGACTGAAAAATAATTCTGATTCATCTCGTCTATAATGAGAAAAAAGTGTATGTCGGTTAAAATAATACAACTGTATGTCGGTTATAATAATACAAGTGTATGTCGGTTATAATAATCCATGTGTATATCAGTTATAATATTTATGTCGGTTATAATAATACAAGTGTATGTCATTTATATTTATGCAAGTGTATGTCGATTATATTAACCATACCAGACCTGGGGGACCATTATGATCCCTACTACCAAACTTTATCCGGAACGACAGAAAAATGAGAGCTGACACTCCGCGACTTTGTAGTTGATCACATTTGGGTCATTTTTAGCCTATTTGCATGAACACTCGAGCAGAGGATCATGGGTAAATTCGGAGCCCGGATGCATAGAGATTAGGAGTCGGGAGTGCATGCTCTTCGCTTCGAGAAATTTGTCTAATTCTGTGGATTTCAGTTGATCTTAGTTCTGATTTTTGTTTATTATATTTTGTGAACGCTTTTGACAAGTACCTGGAGTGAAATTTTGAAATTATTTCTCAGTTTTCGCTGTTCACGGCTTTTTTGTCTCTGTCAGTTCAACCAAGTTCGAGCAGACAGAGGTCCGCCATTGCTGCCTTCTCGATCTTTATGACTGAGAGGGTTGGCGGATTTTATTCTGTCTCTCTGTCTTTTTCTCTTTTTGTCACTGTTTGTAAATATTTCGTACTCCGTTAGTGTAGATATTTTCTAGTTTTGTTTCGGTTTAGTTTAAGGTTGGTTCGTCTTTCGTTCGGTTTAGCTTAGTTTGATTTGCACATTTTATTTTGTGTATATCAAAATAAGCTAAATACATGGGCCATAGTGAAGGCATAGCTCCATGTTAGAGGTCTAACCCTGAAGCACAATTTTGAACTGGTCCTTGTTCTGTGTTCTCTTATTCCCCGGTGTTGCCGAGCAACCCATTCACTAGCGCAGGACTTGGCGCTAAGCTATTGTTCTGCCTAGACCCGAGGCTCTCTTGGGAGAGATTATATTATCCAGTAACACTGGTTGTAGTGAACCATAGAAATTATACACATACTCTTTAGAGTACGGCTTCCTCGGGGGGTAGTCGATGTCTACTCTGTGTGAGTGCAAACTGTTGAGTTGTGTGCCATTCACCCTTTGTAGTTTGATTCTGACAACAATCTGACACTATTCGTTGATGGTCTAATTCTGGCAAGTGAGAAAACCTATTCTTACTACACTCTTCCCCCTTTTCTTTTTGGGGAAGGGCATACCAGCGACTGACAGAGTCTAAAACTCCAGCAAAGTATTCCCAATGATAAAAAAACATACCATAAAAGTACCGAACTGTACCTAAAGCTTTCTCTACTTTGAACTGGGCTAAAAACCGGACATAACCTAAGAACAATCTACGTAAAATTAGTCCGACAATAAAATACCCAACCCAGATCATGGAAGCTGATCTCTAACCCCAACCCTCAGGTCGATCTTTCAACAGACCTCTAATTTCCCAAAGAAGACCCAAAGGAGCTGGAGCGAACTGGCCCACTTTAAGTACCAGTCCAACTCACTATGGAATCTACCTTTTCCCCCAACCTCCCCTTCCCCTCATAAATTAAGGGCTCACTCAATTTTATAATGTCAGCCCCTCTTAAACTGAGAGCCTGGCTACACTGTACAGCCTGTCAAGAAACAGACGACTAAGGAAATACTTGCCAGACTCTCCTAAATTGAGGGACTGACTATATCAGACAGTCTATAAAGTTTTGACTAACTGACTATATCAGACAGTCTATCAAGTTTTGACTAACAACAATAGCGACAGTAACTTTTAGACTGTCAGCACTCGATGAGAGCTTGCTCAGTTTGAAAACCTATCAGTCCCTATTAAATTGAAAGACTGGCTATAATCAGGCTGATCAAGGAATAACTGCCAGACTCAAGTAACTAGAGGGACTGGCTATGTCAGATATCCCATCAAGAATAGTTTGACTCAGGCAATAACTGCAAGACACTCAGTCTCTCAGTAGTTGAGTGACTGGCTAACGAACATAGTCTGACTAATACAGTAACTGCCTGTCAGTCCTCCATACATTGTGGGACTACTCGTATAGCTCAAGGCTTCAGGAAACCAATATCCTCTGTATTCATCAACAGAGACACACACATGAAGAATCAACGCATGTGAAACACCCGTGCACAAGGTGCCGCTAACACGTCAACTCAACATGTGGATGAATCTGCAGGACCAGAAGGAATATCGGAATCTATTGAACAGAAGTGCACTGCGTTGCTGATGTTACCGCATTGCCAATGATCAATTAGCCAGGGTCTGAATAAATATATCCAAAATTATCCCCGAATTTGAGCAGACATAATGCTCCACAGTGAGCATTCAACCAAACAAGGTCAAGGCTTGTCCGATGTCCGACTTTTATTTCAGACCCTGATTCAATAAATTAAACCGGGATGACAAACACCGGTACAAAACACACTGAGGCTTCCATAGAGAAGACACAAGCAGAGTTTTGGCCACAAACTCCCCCGGCCCTGTGTCTCCAACATGGATTGCCCCGTCATTCTCTCCCCTTGTTAAATCATCCCTCACAATTCGCACTCTCCTCGGCAAAAACTCATATAGCATCCAAGTAACTTACATGTACATTTAACACCATTTAACCATTGCCGAATGATGTGCCAACCGTGAGGGTTGAACCCACAGATAAAATTTAACCCAAACCACCATTCCACAACCCCATTCACTCCACTTTCACTCGAGCCTTTCTCCTAACCCCCTAAAAAGTTGAACATATCTCCATCACACCACGACGCAACACACACTGTATATTTTTCCAACACACCTCACAGGTTCTCCCAACACACCAACTGTTCTAAAATAGGTACACACACCACATTCTACTGAACACTCAATCTACCAAAAATAATCATTCTAAAATATTGGTCCACACACCACAAATCAACCAACACACCATTATCCAACACCCACACATATCACAGATTTCTTGTCAGACATTTTATCATTTTTTTATCTTTCCCCAAAAAACCAAAAAACAACCTACACAACATCAAACCAAAATGCCACATCACCTATATCAAAATACAAAGACATCAACATCAAAATCAACTCAAACCAGTGTGCTAGATGGCACCACATGCCAATGCCCACTGTCAATCTGCATTGCCCCCTAACATTACCAATGCTAAAAGAGAACTAAACTGAAGCATTGTCCAAACCGGTCATCATGCATCAACATTTTACTGCAGGAACCCCCATGTTCCCAATAACCAGGGCCTTCTTCCTAAAGTCAACGACACAGCCATAAGCGGACAGAAAGTCCGAGCCCAGTAACAAATCCTGAACCACCGGGGCTACAACCATGTCTCCAAAACAGTTAAACCCTGCAATGGAAAGGGGAACCTGTCGAACCAACATTCCCATACTGGCCGTACCCTGAAATGCACCAGTTAGCTTAATGGGAGTGGATGACAGTCCCATAAGCCCTAACTTTCCAAATAATTCCGGACTCATCACTGTTACCTGAGAAGCAGTATCCACTTTCGCACTCACTGGAACGGACCCGACCCTGACCGGAACTACCATTGCCCCCTTCCGAGCCCCAGACACGGTAACGCCTCTAACGGCAGCAGTCGACCCGGCACAATCTGACAAGGAAGGTCCTCCCGTGGTAACCAACCCATCAAGATTAGTGCGAACGGGGCAACTTCGCCTTATGTGTCCTAATTGGTGACAAAGATGGCATTGTACTTGGGGACATCGGAAACTCTATGCCCATTTTTCCCACACGAGTAACAGGTAACTCTGTTAATAGGGGCTTCACTGGCTACCGGTAGCTCGGGAGAATTAACAAGTCTCAATCGAGACTCACCCCGACCCTCCCGAAAAATATCCCCTCCCACAGACTTAAGTTCCGTGGAAACTAGACGGACCTCTGCTACATTCAAAGCTTGATGATTATACAGTGAGGTGTTGACACATGTCAACGCATCCTGAATAGTTTTGGGGTCTTTCTCCATAGCAAACAAAACTATAGCCTGTGGTTCATGACAACCTTTGAAAAATTGCTCCACAGCTATCGATTCGACTAACTCACGTGGAGCCCCCGGATAACCCTTCACAGCTAAATGAAGACACCTATCAGCAAAATCAGCCAAAGTGTCATCGGCCCCTCGCTCCTCCACCTGCAACCGATGTCGGATTGCCTGAGGAGGCTCGAGATCGCCATACCGTTTGTCTAAGGCTTTAAACAGCTCATCGAAAGAATTACAAACTGCTTTCGGTAAGAAAGAGTAATACTCGTTGGCCTTGCCATGCATACACTCAGTCAAACGCTTTAGAGATTTGGCCTTGCTCCACTTCCGATCTTGAGCTTCTAATTCAAATTTAATTTTAAACGGCGACCAACCTTTGGCATCGCCGGAAAAAACTAATGTTTTCGGAAGTGGACGGCTGCTACTACGTGTAAAAGGTGATGCTGAGGGGCTACGGCCACGTGATGTTAAAGGGCTACGGCTACGCCAGCGTACTGTTCGAGGACCACGGAGAAGTCGACGTGGTCTCGAACTCGCTTTATGTTGCCGGATAGGCTGCGAAACATTTGACCCTATTAAATTATCTCCCTTGTCCTCCTGACCATGAGCAATGTCAGAATGATCAATGGATGGAGAGGAATGGCTACCTTTGTGCTCCTCCCCAACCTTACTATGTGAAGGGACGAAAGGGTCAGAGATGGGCACAGAAGGGTGCTCCACCTTCTGATGATGCCCTGACCCCTCACAAGCATCCACCACTCCTGCATCCATATAATGTGCATGCTGGGTACCCTCACCAGAATTACATTCCCCACCCCCCAACCCCGGCATTTGCGCAACATTGACCACAGACAAATTTTCCTGCTCATCATTACCCATTGTCAGCCTAACCGCACTGCCATCAGTTTGCAATGAACTAGCATCAGCCCCCACCCCTCTAACCATTGGACTAGTCCCCTGGCCTTGCATCATGGTCATTATCATTCCAAGTTGTTCACCTACTGTTTCCCACTTCTCCTGGTTAGATACCAGCTGACCGATTTTGGTAACACATTCTTCTGGTTAGTTGCCAGCTGATCGATTCTGGCGACACATTCGCCCTCGTTAGATACCAGCTGACCGAACTTGTTAATACATTCTCGCAAGCTCTGAGAGAGACTCTGAACAACAGATTCCCTTTCCCCCCTTAAATTTTGAATGTGATTTTCCATCTCAGTTCGCAATTCGCCTACATGTTTTTCAATTAAATCTGAAACATACTCAGGGCAAATGGAAACATCTACCCCACTAATAAGAGAATTCTCCATCAAAGGATTCTTCTGGAATTGTTCAATATTATGTGCCATTGATACGTCTACTGGTACCAGTTCTGTCACGGTGTGAATTGTGGGACTCCACAAAAATGCAAATGCAAGTATTCAATAAACTGCAATACTCACTTCCAAAATGGCTGCCATGAAATAAATTTACCTGCCTTACTTGATTTGCCAAAATACTATCAACCAGACTCGCCTCCAATGGTACAAATCTAGCTACAATAAATTCCAACCAAGCTGCAGGAAAAATAAAATGCGTAGCTCAAAATTTACCGGTCAACCAACTTGACAGCAATGGCTGTGATACACAATAAATTTTGTTTTCAGTATAAAACGGAAATAAGTAGTTTTATCAACTACTCACACTCAGTGAGTTTCCACTCCAGAAACTCACTGGAAAAAATGAAGCACTTATGAGCTGAACGCACACACGTTACCGCAGTCAATGCGCTAGTGTGCTTATTCAACTCAAATCCATCAGAAAAAATGAAGAAAAAAAAACAAGACCCTTCAAAACAAGTGCATCACGCGTTACCGCAGTCAACGCGTTGTTGCAACTTCCCTGTTAAGTCCAAAACTAGAAACAAACCAAGCGCAATAAGATACAAAATAATCGCTGTTGCTAGTAGCCCAGTTAGTGCCTAAGGGCTCAATAGAATGTGTGTTGAATACCAAACAATCAAATGGTGTCGATCAATACCAAATGAGACGGAGTTATCAACAATCAAAGTCTATTTCCCAAAATAAATAGGATCAAAACTCACAGAGTTGGCATTTTGCAATCGCCAACTAAATTATGGTTGCCTATTTAATAAATGTTCCCAAAATCAACTGGTGTTGCCCAACAATACCCGATTACACTCTAATCGGGTGCAATGTTGATGCTACACCAATTGTTTTTATTTATTTTTTTTTTGTTTTTTTTTTGTTTCAACTAAATGTAAGAGTGTGTGTTTTAATAAACACCAATCACTCTACCAAAATCAGATGGTGTCACTTGACACCACCAGACCACTATGTAATTGAGTGTAGCGCCGATATGTCAACACTCAAAAGAAAATTTTATTTTATTTTTTATTTTTCAAAGTAAACCCAAGAATGTGTGTTTGAATAAACACTAAACTCTCAATCAAAATTAGATGGTGCCACTTAACACAACCAGACCACAATCAAATTGAGTGCAGTGTGGATATGTCAACACTCAAATCTCAAAATACCATCTGAGTTTATTGTAATAAACAACCACATCCACCAGATCAAAATCTGATTAAATATGGTACAAGTTTGTCAACACCCCACCACCAAAATATTGACTGTTTATTTAAACTCAAAATAAATTATTCCCAAAATACTGAGTGTATTTCAGCAACACTGACCACTCACCCTTTTTACAGTGTAAGTCACCATTGAGTACACCATCAAAATTTACAGTGTATATTGACCACCACAGAATATGAGGTCAATTCAATTTGTACTCGCCAAATCAGAATGAACACCAGCAATTTATGTATTCACTATGTAAACTCACAGGTAGCATTCAGCTACATGTAACACCTCACGAAAAGCCACGAAGTTAGTAGCCAAGCGCTGAGGATAAATTTTGACCAAGTCCAAAAAAACAAAAAAAACAAAAAACTAGGTACCAATATATTCAGCAAATCTTTTGAAACATTTAATTTGAATGTTCTATGCCATGGCTAGCAAGAATTTCAATCAAATGAGAGAAAATCCCCCATATTCAACTTAAGCACCAGCTAACCCCTCGCACAATAGCTACCAGGCAATAGCCAGGTGAACTTGACGATGAAATTGGGCGAATTCCAAAAATTACTAAATTGAACTCTAGCCTTTAGGCCATAGATTTTCAGTGAATGTCCCAATCAAATTCACAAAAACTGACCACCGGAAAAGTCAATGTAGTTTGACTGATAATACAAAGCCAAACTATTGCTATACATTGTAAGTCGACCACACCAGTGAAAAATGGTCAACAGAAATTGACAGTGCTATAGACTCCCACGAACAAGTCTCGATAAGACAATCGTGCAAAACTATACCAGTGGCACAGCAAGAATAACCACAATTTGTCAACAGCACGACTGATGAATCCACGTACATCACAAGGTCATGCAGTACATGACCCTGTACCCCAAACTCAATCACCGAACCGAAAGGAAATGACTAATCTGACCGCGTTCAGTCACTAAAACTTCATCCCATGCTCAAAATCTTCTCCAAAAACCCCAACATTATCAACCCAACCACTGAGCACATAAAAAATATAATTATCATGGGACAGGACTATGAACAAAAAACAAAAATACACATATGGACACACAAACAGTACCGGTACTCATACATAACACAAACATTAACATATAAACCATTCAAATATTGCACCTGTCAAAACCTTTATCCCAACTTCTACTCCTAATTTTCCCTACCAAATACTATCTCAGAAAAAAAAAAAAAATACTTCAAAATTCACCAAATCACACAAAATTCTAGCTAAATCTAAGGTGCAATATTGAAGGCAACCAGCAGGCAAGTCTGCCCGCTACACTGGCCATCTAACCAACCTAAACAATTACAATCCTATTCCTTTTTATTCCCGAATGTAACCCTTCAAGTTACTGTCGTTGTTGTTGTTGTTCCAAATAACAACAACAACATGTCAGTAAACTCGCAAAATTTTCAAAAGGAACGCGAACTCAAACCAAATTGTAAACTGGGGTAGTTCAAAATAACCCCGCTTCACTCGCGATAAATTGTAACTTCACAAATATGGCGAATAAAACCGATCTGACGAAAGAGAAGACTATCAAGGGTCCAATTTTCGTCACAACACACACAGACTGTTTTTGGCTCAATTCACGGAACAATCATTGTCAAACCACTCCATATATTGCACAGAGCTTCAGAACTATTGCTGTATAATCTCTAGTTCACAACCAAGCCAAATCAATTTCATTTGGAAAATCCGCCATCGCGAAAAAACGTGACCATGGCGACGAGAGAAAAACAAATATTTCAGAACTTCGCTGGAAGCTCAAATTTTCACAAAACCCCTTTCATAAAGTAACACACTTCCAGTTTATATCGACCCAATCGTAACTGAAAGCCAAGTTTGTCAGGACTCGGAAATGAAGATTTTCACACCCCAATTTTCAAAAATCCAAAGATGGCCGCCGGACTTGGCACTGCACTCAGTTCACTATCGAGCGAAAAATTGTCGAAAAATAATCACAATTCTATGCTTGATATTTTAACTTCTGACACCAATTTGTAGTAACTTCTGCTACCTAGATATTAGCCAGTATAGAAGACAGCCTTACCTGCCGGTTAAAACCCTGAGAGAGGAAGTCAGCAGGTCTTGTCAGTCTGAAGTCATGTCCTCCTCTGGCTCCTTTACCAAGCCCGCGAGTTACTCTGATTGGCTAATGGACAATCAGCGCCCTCTACCAAGGGGAGATAACTCTATAATAAAGCACTCCCCTGCAACAATCTGACACTATTCGTTGATGGTCTAATTCTGGCAAGTGAGAAAACCTATTCTTACTACAGCACCATGCGAATTCCCAAACTGTGCTATTAGAACCGCATTTGAGCTCTATGGTGATGTTTTTGATATAGAAGACGAGTTATATTCTTTCGATAGAGAATTGAAGTCAGGAGTTCGAAGAATTTGGATGTCGAAGATCAAACGAACTCTTCCTTCTTCTATTTTAGTTGGAGGTTTAAGACTTCCTGTTTGGCTTAAAGGTCAAGTAAAAACATGTTATACTTGTGGATCAGAAGATCATATGAACTGGGCATGTCCTTTAAAAGATAAATGCCTAATTTGTCATCAGAAAGGACATTTGAAAAAAATGTCCGAAAGTCGAAATGTCTACAGATGCCGTGACTAGCAATAAAAAAAATGATTCGTTGGATACTCGTCCTGTTACCCTCGCAAAACTTCGTAGAGATCTTTATGCAGAGACTCTCAAGGGGAAAGATATCTGTCGGCCGAGGAGCCTCCAATAAAGCTGTAGACATGGAAACGTGTAGGATCTGATGGCAAGCGCATCAAAGAAAAAACAAATGACATCAGTCATAAGTAAACAGACCCCACAAAAGAAAACGAGAAAGCCACAAACCGCTTCGCGCCTCTCCTTGATGAGGTGAAAGGAAAGTGTGGTTCAGAAGTTAACGATGTTGACATTGACAGTGAAACTGACAATGAAAGTGTAAATACCAAGCCAAATGACGAGAAGTTTGTTTCTGATCATGCTGAAGGTGTTGACATAACATCGACTCCGGTCCAGATGATTCAGAGAGATGTTGCTTCATCTGAATTAGACAGTACAGACGGATACCAGGTATGTATCAAATCAGGATACACCTATGCAATCTGATGATTCATACGTTAATCCTATTCACCCTGATGTGGATTTGAACTTTACACCAAGTGAAGAAAAATTATAAACGAATTCACATTTGACGCTAGTAATCAAAAATCCTGTAGTAAAATACCTACCACGAATTCGCAAAAGAAAAATGAGAAAACCTTAGCTATTGGAACTGGAAATAAGCCTACAATAGACGATACTACCTCCACTCCTACAAGCGATTCTTGACTCAAGATTATGAAACAGCTTTTGTCTCAATGAAACCTTTCTGAAGAAAGCAGACAAAGATAAATTCAAATTTCGCCAATACACACCTTATCATTCCTACGCTTTAGAAGAACATGGAAAAGCTACAGGCGGCTCTTCAATATTGATTAAAATGTGTGTTTTACACAGTCTTGTTGATTTAGTGACAGACTTACAAGCTGTAGCAGTTCGTACTACCTAGAATTCTGTTTTCACATTACGCACAATGTACAAACCTTCTTCTGGTAGTCTCCGTCTTAGTGAACTTCAGAATCTTTACGACCAGCTCCCGAAACCTTGTTTATTGATGGGTGATTTTAACGGTCGTAATATCCTTTGGGATAATGAAGACAATTGTAAAGGTGAAATTCTTGAAAATTTTATATCAAATAATTCTTTGTGTATTTTTAATGGTTCTTATACGCATTTTCCTCAGCTCACGGGACCTATTCTTTATTAGATATCTCACTTTGCGACCTTCCTATTCTCGAAGAAATCACTTGGTCTGTGCATGAGGATCTTTGTGGAAGTGATCACTTTCCCACTGTTTCAAAAGTTGTTCATTCAGCTGAAGGTATAATCTTAAGAAAACAAATTGGCTAGAATTTGAAAAGCTTGTTCACAAATCTACAAGCCGTCACTTTCGCTGATGTTCCACATTCTATACAGTTATTCTCAGATATGTTGATTGACATTGCTAACCAAACCATACCCACATCTTCAGGAGTCGCACATATTAAAAAAAACGTGGTATAATGATGACTGCAAAGAAGCAAGAAAATGTAGGAAGAAAGCTGAACGGTATTTCCGCCGACATCCTAATCCTGAAAATTTGATCTCAGAGTTACAAGAGCTAAAACTCGTAGAACCATGAAACAGAACAAACGTGATTCTTGGAAAAAATATGTTTCTAAGATGAATACACATACTCCTATAACAAAAGTTTGGAATATGATCCAAAGAATAAAAGGTAAAAGTTCCAAGTCCAACGTTCATCATCTCAACGATGGAAACCAGGTGATAACTGACAGAGTAGAAATTGGAAATAAATTAGGCGAAACATTTGCCAAAAACTCTTCGTCAGATAATTATGTACCTAAATTTCAAAGTTTCAATAAAAGAGAAGAGAAAAATTAAATTAAATTTCCCTCCGGTAATCGTGAAAGCTATAACGCTTTGTTTACAATTGAAGAACTTCATGCTTCTCTCGTGAAAGAGAAACATCTACCCGAATCATCTTTAGAAATCCTATTACACATATTCAACAGACTTTGGATGACAGAAGACTTTCGTCCGTCATGGCATAATGCCATTGTTATACCAGTACCAAGGCCTGGCCGTAACCATACAAACCCTGGTAATTATCGTCCAATTTCACTAACTAGCTGTGTTTGTAAAACAATGGAACGCGTGATAAATGATCGCCGTGTTTGGTACCTGGAAACTGAAAGAAACTTACTGATATGCTGGTTTCCGTAAAAATAGAAGTACCATTTATCATTTAGTCAGATTAGATTCCTATGTCAAGAATGCTTTCTCCAAGAACGAACATGTAGTTTCTATCTTTTTGGAAATACGGGATTCTAACAGATCTTCATAATATGGGATTAAAAGGCCATTTACCCGTTTTTATATCCAACTTTTTGAATGATAGACAATTCCAAGTTCGGTTGGGTACGACCATGTCTGATCATTTCGATCAGAATCAGGGTGTCCCACAGGGCAGTATTTTCTCTACTACTCTGTTTAGTATCAAGATCAACAGGTTAGCTGCAGTATTGAATAAATCAACTGATGGTTCACTCTTTGTAGACGATTTCAACATATCGCGCAGTGAAAAAAGTATACACAATATTGAGAGAACATTACAATTTTGTCTGAATAGAATTCAGAAAGGCCGTCTAGAAAATGAATTCAAATTATCCAGAGCTAAGACAAATTGTATACACTTTTGCAGAAAATATTTCCAGTACAAAGATCCAGTACTTACATTAGATGGAACTGATATCAAAGTAGTAAAAGAGGTCAAATTCTTAGGAATATTGTTTGACCACCGAATAACGTTCAAATCGCATATAAATTGCTTGACAGCCAAGTGCACGAAAGCTCTTGATTTGTTGAAGATAGTTGCCAGCTATAAGTGGGGAGGCGATCAGCAAACGCTTCTCCATTTATATCGATCACTTGTTCGTTCTAAACTTGATTATGGCCCTATTGTTTACAACGGTGCAAGCAAGTCAAACTTGGCAAAGCTAGATCCTATTCTCCATCAAGGACTAAGACTTTGCCTCAAAGCGTTCAGAACATCCCCTAACGAAAGCTTTTATGTCGAAGCAGATGAATTTGCTTTAGAACTTCGACGAATAAAACTATCACTGCAATTTATCACAAAATTTCTATCAAATCCCTCAAATCCTGCATATAGCTGTGTTTTCAACCCTCATTACGTGGATTTCTATTTGAAGAAACCCTCCATTATTCCACCTCTTGGAATTCGTATGAAACCACACATTGTAGCAGCTGGTATTTAGCTTAGTCAAATTTCACCTAACAAGCTCTTTTCAACTCCACCATGGCAGTTAGCCAAACCAGAAGTAGAGCCAGCTCGTGTATACACAAGGATTTGATGTACTGAGAGTGAAATACAGATCGCATCAGGCTATTTATATAGATGGTTCTAAAGGTGGTGAGAGAGTAGCATGTTCTACTATCTTTTGTTCCAAGACTAAAACATATCGACTATACAAGGTAAAAGTTCTATATTCACTGCAGAAGCAAAAGCTCTATTGTCGGCTTTAGGAGGTATTGGGTCCACTAAAAGGAAAATATATGTCATATTCTCAGATCCACTGTCATGCCTTCAATCGATTATCCCACCATCTAATACTCTACAATTACATAACAGTAGATTTGATCAACAGGTTGATATTGTGTTTTGTTGGGCGCCTAGTAACGTTGAACTCAAAGATAATACTGAAGCTGATAAAATGGCTAAGGCAGCTCTAGATAATGAGGTTGATCCTGTTGGAATCCCAGCGATTTCAGACCATCTATCTGTGCTTATGTAAGAAAGTTGTTTCAATCTTTATGGGATGCTATTGATGATAATAATAAACTGTAGGCTATACTCATGTGAACACCCAGAAACGTTTCGATCAAGCCATGAATAGACGATGTAGAATCGGCCATACACGATTAACTCACGAACATTTACTAAAAAAAGCCAGTCTCAAGGTGTATTCCATGCCACGAATGTCTTTCAGTGAAACATATTCTTATCGACTGTCTAGATTTTAAGATTTTTAGAGATACTTTTTATCGAGCAACTTCTTGGAAGATCTTTTTAGTCGGATAAAAGAAGATTGTATTTTAGATTATTTGAAAGATATCGGTTTGTTGTATAAATTTCAATGTATATACATGTTTTTAATGCATAAGATTACTGAGTTATTAGCTTAGGTCATATACTTAGAATTTTGTTTGATCGTCGCCATATAGCTGAAATATTGTTGAACGCGACGTTAAACCTTAATTCTCTATATATCTCTCTCACGGGTAAATTCAAGATGGCGTCCACGTGGGGTATCAGAAAAGTGATATTTTCGATATTTTTCTTCAAAATGCCGGTTATAATTATGCAAGTGTATGTGGTTTAAAATAATAAGGTCGGTTATAATAATGTATGTCGGTTATAAAAACACAACTGTGTGTCGGATATAATAGTACATGTGTGCATCGGTTATAATTATATAACTTTATGTCGGTTATAATAATACAAGTGTATGTTGGCTATAATAATACAAGTGTGTGTCGGCTATAATAGTGCAAGAGCATGTCCGTTATAATAATACATGTGTGTGTCGGATATAATAGTACAAATGTGCATCGGTTATAATTATACAAGTGTATGTCGGTTATAATAATTCAAGTGTATGTCTGTGATAATAATATAAGTGTGTCGGTTATAATAATGCAAGTGTATGTCGATTATAATAATACAAGTGTATGTCGAGTATAAAAATACAAGTGTATGTCGGTCATAATAATGCAAGTGTATGTCAGTTATAATCATGTATGTTGATTATAATAATACAAGCGTATGTCGTTTGTAATAATGCAAGTGTATTTCGGTTATTATAATTCAAGTGTATGTCGGTTACAACGGTGTGTCGGTTAATACAATAATACAACTGTATGTCGGTTTTTATTCGTTTTTAATGAGGGTCACTAGTATCTTACTTCGCATTACATATTAAAAGCTATTGTATATGAGGTTTCTGAATATCCAAGTTGTAAAACTGTGCTCGTTATATTACATGTCGAATTCTACTGTGAGAGTGTTTACTCCAGTAACCTTGTCCACTCACTTACGTAAAGTTAAGCTTCATTTATCTGGCCAAGTGACAAACGATTACAGCTGTATTAGGAGTCCAATAGTGTTTAATGAATAATCAGAGCGAAGTCCTTTATAGCCTATAGTATTGGACTCTCCTACGGAGGGCTAATTACTGGCTGATGCAGCAACAACAACATTTTCACAGTTAGACGGCAGATTTTTAGAGCAAATACTCGTCTTAATCGAATGACCAATCGCTGGAGGGGAGACTGCTGGAACGACACGCTGACACTGTTAATATTTTTGATTTGTCACAGAGTACTAGAGTCTAAGATCGTTTCTTGAAACTAAAAACTGTACATGTTGAAACTAAAAACTGTACATGTTGAGACTGGTTATTCAGGTACTGGTTTTCAACACCGAAGCTTGGGCGTACCGTACTACCTAGGCTTTGTCACAAACTATTTATTCACACAGGTTGGACGGAAACGTTGGTCCGATGGATCCAGCCGCTGTCACGGTATCAGTGCCGCTGGGCTGTGTTGTCTCGTCACAGAGTTGCCTGGTATCAATGCAAAGAATAAGAGCGCGCGAGAATGCGACAACGGGAGTATCGACCGATTCTATTCGCATTCTCGCTCCCTCGCATGTTCGCCTTCTAGTTGAGCTGAGGCGCACGACAAAGCAGACATACATTCATCCCTGCCCGGCAAGCTTTTCTCTAGTTGTACATGTATTTACAAATGATGAGTTATCCCCGCGAAGATTGTAGGTATTTGCGTGTGCGAGAGAAGGGGATTACAGTGCACTGGTGTGTGATGCTTTCTGATTTAGACGATGAACTCAATTAATTGGTCAATAAGTTGTGCATATCCCCTGGATAATAGAATTAGAATTAGCTCATTTTGACAATGCCAATTTCCCGTTCTCCAACAGTTATTCACATTTTTTGGAAGCAAGGAAGTCTTAGAAGTCGGAAAATACGTGGAGGATTTCATAAATTACCAGGGAACTGTGGTGCGCACTAAGGCACTTGTAAATAGGCATGGAAAAACTTCTGTAGTTGATGAATGAGCCAAAGTTACGAAATCATGGTATTGTAACGATTTCTCGGAGCTGGGTGGCAGAAAAAAACGTCCGTAGTTGAATACAAAGTAAAAGTTACGAGAACGGGGCATTGTAACGAATTCTCAGGGATAGGTACATGGAAAAACTTCTGTAGTTGATGACTAAGCAACAGTTACGAAATCATGGTATTGTAACGATTTCTCAGAGCTGGGTTGTAGAAAAAACGTCCTTTTTTCAATACAACTCCAATGCTGTCAAGGAGTTTGACTGGAACTTATACACGTCAGGAGGCTATAGTTGTGATTGTGAATCGTCGAACTTTATCTATACATCATGCAAACATGTTGTGACTGGTGACCTTGATGTGGTGAGTGATAAGGACCTGAAATTACTCCCGATGAAAGGACCTAAATATAGAGAGCCGAGAAGAATAAATCTGAAAGCCGACCAGAAGATAGTCCTGTCTGCATTGGAACAGTACGTTATTGATTGGTCTAAGCGAGAAAAAGTTGAACCTACAGTACTCGCTGATTGGCTGGACCTCATCAAAAACAAGGTCGTTGAAACAATCCGCTATATTGACAGAAGTACTCTTCCCCAACCAAAACAAGTACTGAGAAACCTCAATTCGCAAGAAGTTCTAGCAAATCTCTTGAGTAAATTCGTCATAGTCCCAGCAGACAAAGCTCCAAATAATATAATATTCATATGTAAATATTACTATTACCAGGTGCTGATTAAAGAATTGAGTGTAGACATATCATCATCAAATACGTCTACTTACTCCCAAACTTCGTTTACTCTGGAAGATTTATTCAACAATCACAAAACTTTTCTCAGGGAAAGAGGTATTTGTCTTCCAACCAATCATAACGACATACCAAAAATATACTGGACTCCCAAAATGCATAATGAAAGGTATTGCGCCACTATTTCTAAAAACTCTGGCGTTGAATGTATGTGGATATTGAAAAACTCAAAATGTCTTACGGAAGAACTTGATGCTAAAGGTCACATACCGTACAGACATGAATCTCGACTCTCTATACTACCGTCCCTCATCAAGACCTTATTGGCCGTCTATTTTTATTAATAGTATCTGTGTTCAAGAAAACTGATCGTAGATATATTAATGTCGGAAGCCATAAAGCATTCTTTAGCTCTACTACATACAAGAGATATCATTCACGGGATGTTTCTTTGTATATAGAGTTGCTTGAATTTCTCATTAAAAATATCTATGTGAAATTTAAAATTTATAACCTTTCCCACACTAACCGTGCGTAAATTAACGATTTAGCACGCCTATGGAAACATTATTTCTATTCTATTGCACTGCTCAAATTGAATATCAACAAAGATTACAATGAAAGATATGGTAAACGTTCACAACCTTTCTTCCCCTTGTTGAAATGTGCCGTCCGCCTCAGTTGGCAGCGTGTCAATATCAATGGGCGAGTGTATGTGGTCTCTCAGAAGGGGGCGCAGTGAAACGTACATGCATACAAGCCTATTTGTGTGGCATTCTTAATCAACCACGATGGAACCAACAGTTAAACTTGAGACAGAAATTTACGTCTTTAATAAATATTAATTTACAGCTTCTTCTCAAACAATCAAACATGTTACCAGTATTTATTTAACTGGGAAGGAAATTTATGTTCACGGTGCTGTTGGAAACATTGGCATTTTGGAAAAACCGCCAACATGTGATGACTGTGGAACAGATGTGAAATTACAAACATTTGATGTCGAGCATAACGTTACATAACGTGGGCACACTTGTTGTAGGTGTTTTAGAGCCAGCAGTATGCAGTAATTCACACATTTGCCGCTGTCTCGGAACAGACGGTTTCCGCGCATAGCTTCTGACACTGGCTTCATTTCTGTGTCCTGTAACCGACATCACATCAATGACACACCACCCTCAAGCAGAACCGTAGCAGCTGTTGATCTCAAACAATGGTTGGTGTAACGGCGACTCACGTTTGCATCTTAATACCGGTATATTTAGAAGCTTTAGATGTATTTATTTATAAGACTTGATTAATAATATAAAACGAATTTAATACCTTTAAATATCCGTATCCCCCATTTCGTTTGCCTGTCGGTCCCTGGTTCGTTTCGTTTGTTAGCCAGATCTTCTAATTTCTCATCGTCAACTGCCTTAATACATATATTTCAAACTTAGTATGCACTTTCCAATGCTTCATTCAAGCTTAAGATGTGTATACTTTGAGTTTCGACACAGACTCACTGTTCCAATGTGCATGTTTCACCAAAATCTGTGAGATGGTAACTCATAAGTGTTAAGTCAATTTGAATCTTGCATTTAATTTCCCCGATTTTGGTGAAACATGCATATTGGAACAGTGAGTCTGTGTCGAAACTCAAAGTATACACACCTTAAGCTTGAATGAAGCATTGGAAAGTGCATACTAAGTTTGAAATATATGTATTAAGGCAGTGTGACATCACTGGACCTAAATATGATTGCAGCAGACCACCATAGAATACCATGCTTTATTTGCAGTTTACCCTGTGTAATAAAATCGTGAAAAATTATAATAAATATTTTCCGACACTGTTGCCACTTTAATAGTAGCAATGTTCGGTGGCACTTATATCCTATATCCTCTCAAAGCCCCCCACCCCACCTTCTGGACTGTCTCCTACACGACACCGAATTGAGAGCGGGCACCCTGCGACTTTAAAGATTGTCATATTTGGGTCATTTTGTGCCCATTTGCCTACCCTTGCGAGCAGAAGATGATGGCCAAATTCAAAATGGCTTCCATTAACGTGTACATGAAACATTGCGTTTTCGTCTCTTTTCTTTACACATTTTGCCCCTTTTTCGTTAAAATTCCCAATGTTATAAAATAATATATTATTCATATATCATATCATAATCATATTATTCGGTTTACCGAAAAAAATATTTAAAAAAAACAACAGAAAAATCTGACTGAACGGGTGACGTTCAGGGCTTTAACATGGTGACTTGACACAACAGAATCATGACTGGTTGTTCGATGGAGGGGTAGGCGTGACCAAAAATTGCCATTTTAGATTCAACAGTTGAAGAGCGCGAAGTGCTCATGAGGTTGAAGATTATTCTCGCGGTATAATACCCACCAACGCTCATACGTATTGACTTTCAAAAGACGCAAACTTGTAAATACTTTATAGATGAACCTCCAAGAATATTTCCCACGCCCACCTTCATTCCACCCCCCCCCCCAACCCCTTCTGCTGGACATAGGGCTGGAAAGGTTCAATGTATCTGTTATACCGCTACTATTTTTCTAAGAAAGCATGGTGACCCTGTTATTATTACATATTCAACGAGAAATATATGTGTTTGATATTATATAACAAGAGGAAGTTTGATTTAAGGAGCGTCAAGCAAGAAAAATGTCAAAGGTCCATTTGTCTTCAGTATTATGGCTATTCAGTGATACACATACATATGGCTACCATATTTACATATATATATATTTTGTTTTTCATGTTTTATCTTATATTAATCTGATGAATAAATACTGAGATTTAGAAAAAAGTCAACTTCTAGAAAAGAACGTCCTCTACTTTCGTAAAATTCAACCTTTTTACCTACCCCCAGTTTCGTTCACGTCAGCTTTCTGGTAGCTTTCGGGAGTCGTGTAATTAGACAAGTGTATCAGTAGAAATGCCGGAGAAGTTATAGGTACGTTGGAGAAAGTTTACCCAGCTTGAGATCTGTTTTTCTCAAACTCGTTTAACAAATATTTGGTACTCTCGAAAGATGAGATTACGATAAAGAACTGTATATAAGGGGAACAGTTTGCCCTCTGGCAATATTAATAAGTGATTGTATAGACAGCTTCCTATCTGATCTATTGGTCGAAAGCACAGATGCTGTCCGAATTCTAGTGCAACCTCTCCACAGCACATGCTCCGTTTCTCAGGTTCACTCCACTTAACCCTGCCCTGCCCGAGCGGAAGATGACCTTTACGACGTGGCTATGACGTATAGGGGAAAACCCACGCGCACGCTTTTCAGTTTAAATTCCACCGAAGAGCTCCATCAGTTTTTCACAGTGGCGAACTACTTTCGATATGCTTACTCATATCAGATCGAAAAATGAAATATAGAACTTTCGTTTTGTCTCTTTAGTCAACCTAGATGAAACACAAGAGCAAAAAAGTAATCGAAACATCGGGAAATACCGCTTTAAATATGTTATGATGTCACTTCCTGCGGTGTGCGCTCGGGCGGGAATCCTGTCCAAAAATCTGACTGGTGGGTTTGGTATTGTCCCAGTGAAGTGAATTAGGATATGAACTGAAGTGAATGTTCAGAATTCTCGATTGAATCAGTCTCCAACAAATCATTTTCGTTTAACCGATATCTGTATATCTTTCCGAGGAATTTTCCATCCTCAGTTTTATCGGTATCAGAATACTCTAATGAAACTGCTTTGTCTTCCGCTGGAAAGTACACGAAGGAGCAAAGCTTTGCGATATTTGCGCTATATGCATTTTGTCTGCTGCAAATACATGTATACAACTGAAATAACTGTTATCTCTGCAATAAAATATCTATTCGATCGGCAAGTAGGTCATCAATGTGCGAAGTGCCATTGAGATAAGATTTACATATGAGATACACGAGGAGGAACGATATGGAGCCGAAGATGGGAAATAAGATATAATTGCGTCTACTTTGGTCTTCCATTATGAAAGCAGATGATCATCTAATTCTATATTTAGTGCAGATGTCATTTGTAAAGAAGTGTATTCATGTGTAACGCCTATAATTCAATCAATGAAGTAGTTGAAAATCAATTCGGTATAACTAGGGACCATAGATCGAGTTAGAATATAGAGACCGTATCAGAACTATAGGAATGCAAATATCTCGCTTGTTACGTTAGGGAGACGATGAAACAACCAATATACTCGCTGCTCTGGAATTTTACAGCAAAGAAACTGCAAGGCACATTTAATTATAACAATGCCAACGAAGCTATAGTGTTGTTATGCTGTTTTGACTTTTTCTCATCAATAGTAAATAATATATATACACCTGGGAAAAAGTTAAGCACCCCATGAACATTTACAAAGGTATATGTATTGGTCTATATCAGAGGTATACACGCAGAGTGAGTAAACTGCATGCTATCATGTAAGGTCATGTTCTGGCTACAAGAAAACACAATACTGACAGTTTTCTTTATCATTTTAATGATAGCACTGGCGTGCCAAAAAAAGTAACTGTTTGAGCTCAAAATCATACCCGTTACAAGTACGGAGCTGGAGAGTCAACCAGGCAACATGGTTTGGATATGAATGGATAAAAAGCTCATTTGTAACAAGGGAAAGTTTTCCAATTCAATATCTAGTGCATCCTCCACGTGCTTGAATAACTGCCTCTACCCGGCGTCGCATCCCCCCAGCCAATCGTCGTATCCGTTGCATAGGAAACTGTCGCCATTCCTGGTGCAAAGCTGCTTCCAACTCACGTAGATTTTGTACTGGAGGTTCAGGTGCTTGTATTCGACGCCCAAGAATGTCCCAAATGTGCTCCAGAGGATTCAGATCAGGACTCATGGCGGACCAAGGAAGATGAGTCACTGCATTATTCTGAATGAATGCTGTCATTGCACGAGAACGGTGCGGTCTAGCGTTGTCATCCATAAACACAGGTCTGGTAGCAAGAGGATGGTTATCAAAATGAGGGACAACAACTGGGTCAAGGACATCTCGGATGTAATATTCGCCATTCAGGTTCCCACGTATTGTTACCATGTCAAGCTTACAGTCATGAGAGACACAGCCCCACACCATCACTGGACACCCACCAAAGGCAATTGTCGGTTTGATGTTTCTTGGTGTATAGGCTGTATTTGACTGCCTCCAAACTCTCACGCGTCCATCGGCTACATGAAGAAGGAACCGGCTTTCAGCCGGCCAATGAATTCTTCGCCAACTCCTCAGATTCGAGCGGTGTCGTGGTGTACACCAAGTCAAACGTATTCGTTGGTGATGATCACGAGAGGACGTTTGATGATTATTCTGGACCGATACCTGGCACTTCTTTGGCGATTCCTGACTGTTCTCGTGGAGAAACGGCGATTTGGTAACCAGAGGTTCTTCAGAATAGTACTTGTGGCGAATGAATTTCGTCGAATTAGCCTCAGAAGTGCCCTGTCTTGACGTTGTGATGTCACCCGGGGTAGTCCGTAACGTGGACGGTTCTTCACCTCATTGGTTTCCCTGTGTTTTCTCACCAGACGGCTGATAACTGTGTAGTGGATATTGAGTTGACGACCAATTGCTTTAAAGGACATACCGGTTGAATGCATACCAATAATTTGCCATCTCTGTGCATCTGATATCCTTCTTCGTGCCATGGTGTCAGATAATGATTGAATAGTGCAACCCATGCACATTAAATACCGAAATATGGGGCGTGCACAAACTGCATTTGAGAAAATTCGTGATGTCCCTTTTCCACATGCTTCCCATGATCTTTTTCCTTGTCACTTTCCATGAAGGACGTTCGCCACCATTTGTTGGATCATCATTATTATCATACCTACCACCAGACACAGGCTAAACCTTAACATCGGTGTGTTATTAGTCATTATATTAGGGGGTGCTTAACTTTTTTCCATGTGTATATGTGACAATGTTACCCATGTGTGTATGAATAAAGCTGATTTGTTTTTTTGGCCGACATATTTTACAATGCTGATGTAACAGGAAACAGATTACAGATGAAAATCAGCTTTATGAGTTGCAGTGCATTTTCATCTTCCAAATGACGTTCGATGATTTTGTTCAAGACAAACAAATCGGCACTGCACACACACACACATATGTGAATATTCTACAATGACGTTATGAATCGCATATCTCAAGGTTTTCCTTTCAAGATTTGTTCAGAATTGCATATTCAGGTCATGTATTTTGTCAGGATTTCCTATGGGAATAAATTCTCAGTCCTGTAAAAATATCATAGCTATTTCATACTCCGGCCCATGTAATATTTTTAGCATAATATGATACCTATTTTATGATTTCATGTGGAAAGATATAACGAAACCCAGAAATACGCATGCAGGCATAAATGGGTACATACCGCTGTGAACAAGCTGAGGTGACAAAGTGCCAAAAAATCACCAGTAACCTGCCCCGTTTTCCTACTGGTCTCCTTTTGACGACAGCGATGATTTCAAGAAAACGTCATCACTAGCGGTATTGTGCGTTCCGTTTTGACACTAATCCATACAGCTGATTTTCTTTGTCGCCACCAGTTTCCCCACCCCCTTAAACTAATGATACTGGTGACGTTTGTTAAAATGATCGTCTAGATCTCCGAGATGTAACTCCATTGTTGGTGACAAATTAATAAATCACCGGTCATATCTGAGCGGGCAGTCTTTGATGTCAAGGGCCGAGGCGCCGTGGAGATAAATGTTCGTGCGGAAGGACGGGTCTTTCGCTTATCGGGATTATCGGTGATGCGCAGACGATACCGGTGTTCAACTATCCATATCTGCTGTTATTCACCAAATATGAGCGGAAATCAACACGAAGGCTCCAAAAGTACAGCTACGTTGCGCATCCTATCTTATTAGCTGAGTAAAGCTGTTCTAGGACGAAATGGGTTCATATTAACTTGGAATAAGAGCGAAAACTTGAGGTGAAGTACGATATGACCTACTGAATATTTACAACAGATTGGCGAAGGTGGAGAGGTTATATCTGCCCAATGGAAGAATTGGGCGTCTTGGTGAGGTGTGATGAGGTGGGGTGGGAGGGGTTGGGGGACGTTACCCTGCCGTTTTTCATTGTAGCCCATCGGGCCACTGAGACATTCTGAATGTCTTTTATCATGCTGAGGTTAGGCTCATCCTAATCCTATTATCATAAATCCTAGTGTAACACTCCAAAACCCCGAATGTACCAAGTCAAGTCCATGTTTGGAAGTGTAGATGATATTCTTTATTCCTCATACGTATTTAACAGCGGAGAAAACACCCTAGAATGAAAACCAACAAGCAGCCAGAGGATGCTAGGTCCCCCGCCGAAATGGCAGCAATATTTTTTAGCATTGTTGGTCTTAGGGGATATACATGAGGGAGGCAACTGCTGCTTCATAGGCAATGGATGTGGAAGGGTCTTTCTGCCTTGCCAAGTTTTAAGATCAACTCAGAACGATTGACTGAAAGTTGATTGCTTCTGTGATATAGTTTCCATGCAGTGAAGCACCGAGAAGCATCCCCAAGTGACATCTCAAGGCATTATCTGCAAACCAAATTTGACGAGAAGCTGAAGGCATCCTCAACCTACTGCCCGGAAACCAAATTTTAAATTGCCACCAGTTGTCGCCACCTGTAGGTGCAAGTGAGCGAAATGCAATCCCAAGCATCATCTCATGGCATGGTAGCCTACATGTATTAGCCTATAGTATCCTCTACAGGGGCCGGGCTAATGATCGGCTGATGCAGCAGCAACAACATTTTCCCAGTTAGACGGCAGATTTTGAAATCAAAAACGAGGCCGCGCTATGTCATCAGTCAACTGAGACAGTCACGTGGTTGTGTATGAAGATTGGGGTGGGTCTTATCTAATAGTGATCCAATGAAAATGCTCGTATTAGTTTAAAATGGCGGGGTCGAATGACCAATCACTGAACGGGAGACAGCTGGAACAGTACGTTGACACTGTCTGTTAATACAGGGGCGTCGGAAGCAAATTCAAAGTGGTACGGCCACTATCATTGCACTTTAGGTGAGGATCCAGGGGCCGCCCAGGCCCCAGATGCTCCTTGGGTCTAGATCGCCGAAGAAGCGTTCTGAGCGATTTCTGGCGTCAATCAAAATCACTCTGCATTGAAGTGTATTTTTAGTTCTTTCCTAACCCTTTTACCATTGAAAACGCAATCGATGGTGGTTTTCTGCGATGTTGAATTACAAAAAATTGGGTATAGTATAGTACTGTATCCTAGGCACATCGTGTAGAAGTAACCGAGATGATGCATCGATAATGTATATCAAATTTTACATTGAGCATTTGAACAGTTTCAGAGATAGAGATCATTAATGATTTTACATAAATTAAAGATGGTTGCCCATCCTTCCCATCACTCAGAGGAACTAATGTGGTTATTCATTAATGCAAGTCTCTTCATACATCGATGCTGTAAATCAAGTTTCGTATAGAACATTTGAATGGTATCAGAGATAAACATCATTAAAGATTCTGAATAAATTAAAGATGGCCGCCAAGATTTCCGCCCAATCAGAGAAACCAGATCTGTCATTCATCGTAAGTCTCTTGACGCATCAATGATGTATACCAAATTTTCCACTGAGCACTCCAACGGAATCAGAGATAGATCATTAATGATTTTGCCTAAATTAAAGATGGCCACCAAAGGTTTTCAGTCAATCAGGTCCCAATTCAAAGTATCTGGATGTATTGATGATATATACCTACCTTCATATAAAACAATTGAATGGTAACCGAGATATGTATGCTATCATTATCGGTTTCGTATGAATTAAAGATGGCATCCAGGGTTCCCAGCTAATCAGAAAAGCCTGTTTGGTAATTCGTTGAAAGTTGCTTGATGTATCGATGATGTATATCAAATTTCGTATTGAACAGTTGAATGGTTTCGAGATATGGATCATTATCCATTTTGCATGAAATTAAAGATGGCTGCTAAGGTTCCCACCCAATCAGGTCCCAATTCTATAGGCTTCTGGTCCTTGACTAGGCAAATAAGCATACCAAATTTGGAATTCATCAGCGAAACAGTTTTCCGGCTATCTCGCTCACGAACGGACGTACGGACAGACGGACGTACAAGATGATGACAATACCCCATGGCCAAAAATGGCCGAGGGGTAAAAACATGGGTCTGTGCCTGATAAATTTTAAGCCTTTGGGGTTGCAACTCATTCATAGAAAGCTCCCTGTACATGAACAACTGCACTGACAACTGCATGCCATCATCTGTCAGTCTGAAGACCAGCAAGGTTGAATTCAGTTCAATTCAGGAAATTGATCATATGCACAGTGTGCACCCAAACATTAGGAACACAGTTGTAATTAATATAGTAATATACGTGTGTAGACAAATGATTCGTGCAGAAGCTTCAGGGTAAATCCTATGATGTGCAATACAATTATTTTTTAGCAAAATTGAAGGGAATGTTGTCCTTCGTTTAAGATGACACGAAATTCAAAAATCAGGGATTCAGTACTGCGGGGATTTCCCCGCCAGTTATTTCACATTATACTTCTGAAATAAAATATGGTTCATGCAAAAGCTTTAGGGTAAATCATATGATGTGGAATAGAATGATTTCATATAGCAAAATTGAAGGCCCATTTTGACTGGAACGGACAAGAAGAAGAGAAACTCAGTGGTGCCACCTTCAGGCAGATATTGTTGCTGAAATGCAATACGGACTGGCGTCCTGTTGCAAGGAATGCGTATTCCGAATTTCGGAATAACCCAACACAGCATTAGGAAGTTATCGCTTCGAACAGATGTACACGGAAAAAAATCTATTTTGACCCAGTGGCGCCACCTTCAGGCCGATGTTGCTGAAATGCAATACGGACTGGCCTCTTGTCGCAAGGAATGCGAATGCTGAATTTCGGAAGAATCCAACAGAGCGTTAGGAAGTTATCGCTTCGAACAGACATGCACGGACGTACACGAACATCCACGGACTCAAAGAAGCAAGAACCAGTGGCGCTACCTTCAGGCAGATGTTGCTGAAATGTAATACGGACTGGCGTCTTGTCACAAGGAATGCGTATTATAATTTTGGAAGAATCCAACAAAACTTTAGGAAGTTATCGCTTCGAACAGACGTACATGTACACGGACATCCACGGATGCAAAGAAGCAAGAACTAGTGGCGCCATCTTCAGGCAGATGTTGCTGAAATGCAATACGGACTGGCCTCTTGTCGCAAGGAATGCGAATGCTGAATTTCGGAAGAATCCAACAAAGCGTTAGAAAGTTATCGCTTCGAACAGACATGCACGGACGTACACGAACATCCACGGACACAAAGAAGTAAGAACCAGTGGCGCCACCTTCAGGCAGATGTTGCTGAGATGTAATACAGACTGGCATCTTGTCGCAAGGTAAACATATTCCGAATTTCGGAAGAATCCAACAAAGCATTAGGAAGTTATCACTTCGAACAGACGTACACGGACATTCACGGATACGAAGAAGCAAGAACTAGTGGCGCCACCTTCAAGCAGATGTTGCTGAAATGCAATACGGACTGGTGTCTTGTCGCAAGGAATGCGTATGCCGAATTTCGGAAGAATCCAACTAAGCGTTAGAAAGTTATCGCTTCGAACAGACATGCACGGACGTACACGGACATCCACATACGCAAAGAAGCAAGAACTAGTGGCGCCACCTTCAGGCAGATGTTGCTGAAATGCAATACGGACTGGCGTCTTGCCGCAAGGAATGCATATTCCGAATTTCGGAAGAATCCAACAAAGCGTTAGGAAGTTATCGCTTCGAACAGACATGGACGGACACACGGACATCCACGGACGCAAAGAAGCAAGAACTAGTGGCGCCACCTTCAGGCAGATGTTGCTGAAATGCAATACGGACTGGCGTCTTGCCGCAAGGAATGCATATTCCGAATTTCGGAGGAATCCAACAAAGCGTTAGGAAGTTATCGCTTCGAACAGACATGGACGGACACACAGACATCCACGGACACAAAGAAGCAAGAACCATTTTAAAGTCCCCGGCCGCGTTGCGGCGGGGGACAAAAACTTCGGTCACAAATGTGATTGTGAACAATCACTATACATAAGCATGTTGAAAGGCACCGAAACCAACCTCGAACTATGTGTTATTAATCCAAATCCTGTGCCATACTCCACCTTTTGAGATTAGATATCGTAACACGGTATGACACAGGACTCCAGTGGTCCTGAATCTTTGCTCGCCCCTTGTGTCCATGGTCCTTCAAAAACACCTGTGTTCCCACAGGAATGGTAGCATCTTCAGCCTTTCGGTCGTGAAGCTTTTTACGGCGAATTGCCTCCTTCTCGATCTTCTCGTTGACCCTCTCAAAAGCCTCCGTAAAACGGTGATAATGGTCTGCGACCCATTTATCCACAGACCCACTGCCTGTATCGTCTTCCTTAAGCCCATGAAAACGATCTATTGGCAGGACTGGCTCTCTGCCGAAAAACAGAAAGAATGGACTATAACCCGTTGAACAGTGGAGCGTACAGTTATATGCATACACTATCTCAGAAATGTGTTTGTGCCAACACCTCTTCTGTTTCTCTGGTAAGGTCTTCAGACGATCGCGTAGCGTTCGGTTGAAACGTTCGCAACCTCCATTTCCCTCAGGATGGTATGGGGCTGTCCTACTTTTAGTGATGCTGTACACTGAACAGAGCTCTTGGTTAACTGCAGAAAATTCCGACCTTGGTTTGAATATTGGACAAACCATTCCTTTACTAACACACGGACGACCGTTGTTGCTAGCTGATTCTGCGGTTGGAATGGCCGGACGGACACCTCTCGGACGGACACCTCTCTCCACCACACACTCGATACATTCTGTACAATAGTTTGGTGCAACTCTGGAGACAGTGGTATTCCACAAGTTCCAACATCACCAGGGGCAGACGGCATGTCAACTCGAGTCTCCTCGACACACACTTCTCCATCATCTCCATGTTGCTCCTTGCGACTGAGCGCATCAGCATTTCCATTACACTGACCAGGCCGGTAACGCATAGTAAAGTTGAACATCTCCAAATGGCCTACCCATCTCATCTCTGTAGTACCCACTTTGCAGAAGTAGCTAAGGGTGTTGTTATCAGTGTATACCTGAAACTCCGCACCCAGAAGTACATCGCGAAAGCTGATGGTCAGAGCCCAATGCAGGGCTAAGAGTTCTAGTTTTATAGAACTGTAGTTTTGCATATTGCGTCCATGTCCAAGCAACCCTCGACTTGCATAGCTTATCACGACCTTTCCTTGTTTCTATTCCTGGGACAACACGGCCCCTAGTCCTTTGAAACTAGCTTCCTCTTCCAGAATGAACGACTTCGTTAGATCTGGGTATCCGAGCACCGGCGAACAGACCAGCGAATAATGAAGGCTACTTCACATGCATCAGTCCACTTTGCTGAACACAAGCACCTATCCGCAGCTGTTATCCTCTTAGATTTCTTGCTCCCTCCCAACAAAGCGTGGAGTGGCGCTGCAATCATAGCAAAATGGGGCACAAAACGTCTGTAAAACCCAGCCAACCCAAGGAAGGCGCGTAAATCTGTCTCTGATTTTGGGCGAGCCCATTCTCTCACAGCCCTGGTCTTCTCAGGATCGGTTCCTACCCCTTCCTCGGTTACCACATGGCCCACAAACCGTGTCTGCCGTTTAAACAGGTGGCATTTCTCTGGCTTCACTTTTAGATAGTGATGCCCTAGCCTGCCTAGCACCACGTCAAGTCTCTGTATCATCTCAGGGAAGGATGAGTCAAAAATCAGTATATCATCCAGGTATATTAAGAGCGTCTGGAAGTTGGAGTCCCCAAAGATGCGATCCATCACCCTCATAAAAGTTGCAGGGGCAGTTGTTCCCCGTGGATCTCGTTTTCGAAAATAATCACGGTGTCGTGTCATTGGAAACCACGATAACGCTGAAGAAAGTGCTTAGATGATAATGAATATCTCCTACATAATTCTGAAAGGATTACTTTTCTTCATTTATGGCGAATCAGACAACACAGCTATTTTAAACCAATAATCAGTAATGCAAATGGAGAATACATAGGGCAGCATCAGACGAAATGCTTCCCTACCATTATACATTGGCATTTAAATGTACATTATGTAGGATGTTTTGGCCATACTTTTTTTATAATGGACGTTAAATTCCAGGATACTAACAGGCTTTCAAAATTCCAAATTTCGAATAACATAATAATTTTAAACAAGTCAGACAAGATCCCCACTTATGATTGCATTAGTCGACCAGCACTACAGGGAAGCCAAACATGTGTATCTGACACATGTGATCAATTGATCATGTTGTTGACTTGCTTCAAACTTTCTTCAAATTATGTATAAGTTTGTCACCGTTTCAGAGTTATCCGTTCTTTTAATTGAAGGGGTCGCGTTTTCAGAATTTATTATTATTATTATTAATATTGAACTTTGAAATGTCATATAATTATTAATTACTTAAGCTGGACGACATTTTGAATAATGAGGCAATCCTACTTTGTTTGGAAATATTTTATATAAATCTGAAATTTCAAATATTTTGTATTCATACTTCATGAGTTGTTAGCAAGGCAATTTGAATGCTAAATTTTCACAAACCGCTTCTTTTAACTACAAATATTTCAGTTTCAGGATTATCCGTCCTTTTATTTGGAGGGATAGCGTTTTCCGATTTTTTTTTATGAATAATAATTAATTCAATTGTATTGAACAGGAAAAAAATGTTTTTTTTCACAAATTCTAATTTTTTTAATGAATATCTTTCAATTCAATCAGAAAGACCTTGAGGAGGTGTCGAAAACCATATCTGTAGGGATCATTAAACAGTATAACATGATGCTACAGGCAGTGGGATCAATAAGCAAGTAGCTATCTACAGACGTCCACAACGACCATTCACGTCAGCCTTCTGTTAGTTTTCTGTTGTGGTGTAATTAGACAGAGATGAAAGAGAGGATATATATTAAAGTTTCAGAGTGACAATTGTTTGAAAAATATCCGAGAAGATGCTAGATATAAAGGAAGCTCTCTGACAGCTGACAATATCAGTAGATCATTGTACAGACAGCTGTCGGACAGGTGGTGCCGAAGGCACAAATACTGCCCCAGTTAATTATAAGTGAATTTTCAGAATTCCATGTATGGTTGGCGGAATGTTGCAATATTCTATGACAACAAAAATAAAATAATTCTCCTTTCTTTGAAGATAATAATTCTGTCTCTGATCACAAAATTTCATGCATCTAGCGATATTCAATGATTCCAACTAGACATTCTACCTAAACATGAATGATTCAAAACACTTTAAATAGTTTAACACAATATATATTAAATTCTTTAAATATAATATTCAGCTCTTTGAATATAATATACAATTCTTTGAATATAATATTCAATTCTTTGAATATAATATTCAATTCTTTGAACATAATATTCAATTCTTTGAATATAATATTCAATTCTTTGAATGGAGTATTCAATTCTTTGAATGGATCATTCAATGTTTGGATTTTATATTCAATTCTCATTGGCAGTTAACACAGCCAATGAACGGGCGTCATCCATTTCAGGTCGTCGCCAGAATGGCGAGCTCCTGAAACATAACGTTCCCAGTACCCCTTTTATCCTCTCTGTAATTTCTTCAGCCATGTCACAATTGCTATAATGATAGCTGCTTTCACAGCTTTCAAGCAAGGATTCTACCGACCTGAAAAACGTTAGCCAGGTGGATTGACTACTCAAATCCGCCATTTTACTTCGTTTATAGGCCGGTTTGTAAGCCTAAATGTCATTGGTCAAGTAAAAGCTATCTCATGATTCCCTTTGAACATGTAAATTTTATTGTTTGCAATGACTGAATACTATATTCAATGATTGAGTAGTATATTCAATGATTGAATAATAATAGTCAGTGAGTGAATACTCATTTTTAATCATTGAATATTTATATTCAATCATTGAATAATTATATTCAATCATTGAATATAAGTATTCAATCATTTAATATAGGTATTCAATCATTGAATATAAGTATTAAATCAATGAATAATTATATTCAATGATTGAATACTTAGTTTCAATGCTATATATACTATATATCGGTTGAATTGAAAATATAAAACATTATTGAACATATGTATTTTATATTCGTAAAAATTGAACGAATTGCTCGATTTTTGAATGTATAAAATGATTAATAGGATAAAAACGTGAAAAATAGAATATTGCAACAGATCGCCTGCCATATCCATGTCTCCATTAGTCGAAGTGTTTACCCAACATCTGTGTATTTTTCGAGCCATCACCCACCATCGCCAATTTCATCATCTGTTACTCTGTTCATGTCATATGATACTTTATTAAGATGCAGACCGACACCTCCTGCAAATATCTCAATACATTTTAGACAGTGTGAAAATGAATTGCACATGAATACTCTCATCTTTGTTTCCATATTCCTATCATTTATCAGTTAATACGAGACGAGAAATCACCCATGTTGAGAGGTATAGTAAGAAGGTAATTTTGAAAAATTGATTCTTTGATCATCCCGGGAGAAGGAACTGACAACTGGGATGGAATCATTTGACACGGAATTTCTTTTGTGGACGACGGCTGAATTTAAATCGGTCGTGCCTGAGGCTAAAATTCCCCATAACTGATCAATTTAGAACTACTAATTAACACATGAGGCACCACCGGTGCTACAACTCCTCAGCCCCTTAACAGTCTAGACCAAGATGTTTTATGGGTGTAGAAGTTTGGATAAATAGCAGTGAGTTATGGCATGCGAAAAGCAAACCCAAGCCACAACTCAGACAGATGAATGGATGGATACACTGACACACGGACGGACAGACAGTCGGAATCCAGTATACCCTCAACTATGTACAGGGGTATAAAAAGTGACAAGGTATCCACATATCTACAGGGGGAAAAAAACATGTACAGTTGTGATCTTATTGCCCTGGCCTGAAACTAAGTGTCAGACGGGTCTTTTGTCCATTTGTCCTCTGTTTATCTGTTGCCCCATATCCTGTCAATCAGTTGATGTTAACGTGAAACAAACAATTATTATTAAAAAATATTCACAATATTATTCACAATTCAACCCCTGTTTTATATATTTTTAAGAAAAAAAATACATTTTTTTTATATGTTACACATGGCCCATGGGATGAAAGAAATAACTACAACCGGCTAGAGTTACTGAGCTGTATCACGATGGGATGGGATTTTCGGCTAAATATCGGAGCCAGTTCATCTCAGAGAAGTGAAATTCCCCACAGTATCTCTATGTAATTTGTGCATTTTTATTCTGAAATTCGAAGAAAATCTATTCAGAATCAAAACAAACCTCCAATACCTCACATGTTATTTTCATAGTGCCTAGTCACAATGTTACAACATTGCAAGCCCAACGTCATTGTGCTTTGAAAAAAAAAAAAACAACCCACGTGAGGTATTGGAGATTTTATTTGATCCTGAACAGATTTCCTTCAAATTTCAGAATAAAAATGCACAAATTACATATAGATAGTGTGGAGAATTTCACCTCTCTAAGAAAAACTGGCTCCGATAGCCGAAAATCACATCCCATCATAATGTGAGATAGAAACTCCCCTGATGAATCTCCGTTGGTAATGCATTAGCGTCAGTGCAACAACAACAACAACACCGATGATGTTTGCGTTGATTTATTGGGTTGGCCATACCTTTCGCTATCTTCCATGAAGTATATTTTAGAGGACTTGTTATGCGAGACACCGCTTGTACTGGCCGAGGACCACAGTTCATTTTACAACTGAAAACTGAACTCCATCATCGGATGTGTTGGCAGGAAGCACAAACACATGGGCACTACTTTCGTTTTTGACTACTTTCGTTTTTGACAGAATCTCACAGGTTCCTACGATTCTGTTACTAGACAAAGTACAAGTTGCCCTTTTCCGATAAAACAGGCGTTTATTATCGTTCAAATCCATTCTGAGAACTTTTAGACGAAATAACAAGTCGATTTTCACAGTTTTAATGTCGGACTATTTTTTCTCAACAGCGTAGGGATACGACAATTAGTCTGGCAATACCGTACTACTGAATATGCAGAGGAATATAGACTTCTAGACCAAACCAATGACCAGTCATTCACTACACTGAACCAATGGCTGAAATACAACTTTACTATGGAGCTCTTGATTGGCTACAAGCTAGTAAGAGTATGTAAATCAGTATAAAAGTAGGGCTAATGTATGCATACTTGTAGATCCGTTTTTAGGAGACTGGAAAATGGTAGAAAAATAAAAAAAATTGTAAAAAAATAATTAACGACCGGTTAGACCTGAAAGTCTCAAAGGCACAAGTAAAAAATAAAAGGATCATAACCTGTAAGTTTCATGAACTTCCTAGAAATAGTTATCGAGATACGGCTCGGACAGACGGACAGACACATCCCCAGGGCCACAACAATACTCCTGAGCCCGTAGGGCTGAGAAGTAATAACCGTGTGTACATAACATCGTTCGGGAATTGGAAACGACGATCCGCGGATGTACCTGTTTTTCATCACATCTATTTTATTTTATTTTATTTTATTTTTATTTTTATTTTTTGGAAGCATTATATTTTTCAGATGTTAGCTGTTTCACATCATAGTTAGTCATCTAGGCATCACTGTCACCGATTCCTTCACGAGAAGCGTCATAATATAAGTAAATGACAATGACTGACAACTAAAACCATCACATTTGATCCTTTTTCATTTCACTAAGGGACAGTTTCAATTTACTCATTTGACAAACTGGTGCAATTCCACAACATGGTCTAGCAGTCTGGGTCCATTTTGTGTGTCTTACGGACTTACATAAAGCTTCGTTGATAAATTTAAGATGGCAGCCATGAGGGGTGATTTGAAATTTGCGTTCTTGAAAATTTGGGGAATTGCCTTCATTCCAATATGCCAAATAAGATGGTCAGGCGATTTCAAATATAATTATTAATGTCAGATCAGTTCGAGCCTATTAGTAAAGTTATGTGCGCGGAGCTTCGAGAATAATGAAATATGACAGACGAGAGGGTTCCCCAAGGAAAACCATAAGTTTAAACTTTCTAATTCCGGGAAATTTCTCACTCCAAACTTCCAATTTCCCGGCATCGAACTTCCATGGGTTGATGAGTATATTTAGGAGGTAGTTCTCCTAAAGTGACTTTTGTTAAACCCAAAGAGCAGAAGCTGACGCCTGAGAGGAACTCATTCCTATGTATCCCTCACTATAAAAAAAAACGGTTGTCACCTTGACAAACTGTGTGATCTTGGCGGTCATAATCCCCCCCCCCCCCCCCCACATACTTCCATAAACAGCCTGCCTCATATAGAACTAATTTTAAAAACCTTTTGAAAAGGTGAAGAATTAATCTATATTTTACACCTGTGCCTAGAGATAAGTTTCTTGAAGTCAAATAGCTGCCACACAGCTTTGTGGGATTTTGTATCAGAGGCATTTAACCTAGCTGTGTATATACAACTGAAATAACTGTTATCAACATAATAGAACATCAATTCGATCAACAGAATGTGATCATGATGGGTATTCCCCTTCCGATGAATGGAGCGTCGGTCTATACCTATAGTATACCCATGGCGATAAGGTTTAGACGTCACCTATGGAGTGAGATACATTAGCCTATAGTATTGGACCGTCATGTGGAGGAGGCAATTACTGGCTGATGAAGCAACACAACATTTTTCCAGTTGGACGGCAGATTTTGAGATAAAGAGGCCATATCATGGGTCAACTGAGACTGTCACATGGTCGTGTATGGAGATTGAGATGGCTCCTATAATTAGTGATCCAATGAGAATGCCCGTCTTAATTTAAAATGACGCGGGTCGAATGACCAATCATTGGAGGGGAAATCAAATATTAGTGTTGGTTATTGTAATATTCCATTGTTGGTTATTGTAATATTGTGCAGGTCCCACAGTAATATTCCAGGGGGACCTGCATATGGCGTATACATATCTCGCCTAGTAGCATTTGCTAGATCCTGTGTTAATTGTGACGATTTCAATCAACGTCACGAAACATTGTTGCAGAAACTTATAAAACAGGGCTATTCCTCCAAGCGCCTCCACTCAAAGTTTCTCAAATTTGGCGATACATATCGCATGCTGATAGCAAAATACGAACGTAGCGTGCAAGATCTATGGCGTTACGTTTCGTAACTTGTGTCTAATTCCGCTTAACCCGGGGCTAGGGACCGTATGAACCCATGTACTTCAAGATCCTCATGGTGCTCATATGAACAGTCGCAATCAAAGCATGACTGAGATACATCATTCTCCAGATAACGACTTTAGAACGATTATTATGGATTAAGAATACTGATCAGCGATACGGATTTTATATTTTTGGAACATCATGATGTCTTGTCGGCATCATTGAAAACTGTTGACCGCTTCTCTCTTGCAGGAAACTAGCCTATGTTTATGTATACTATGATTGTCTTTTTTGAATTTGGTGCTAATACTGTTATATGGATATGGAATAGGTCTTTGGATTATGGACGCGGATATTCTTTAATGGACGACGGCTGAATTATGAATGACGGACTAGACGCTTGTATTGGGTCATTCATTATTGCAGCAGATGATCACATTATTCTATTTTCAGTAATCTTGGGAGCATAGAACGAATTAGAACAAAGATCGTATCGAAAGTATAGGACTAGAAGAATCAAATATAAAAATATACCCAATCCAAAGTAAATCTCAAAATTTCAGCTATTCTGCAAGAAAAAATGGATAAACACTAATTTATTTCACATCAGATTAGTATTTACTAATTTATCCCGCAGTGTTTGTAAGGAAAATACGCAAATAAAAAATTCGAAAAAATTGTGCGAAACATCTAACGGAATGACGCAACGACGCAATCAAAGCGGCTTTTTCCGGTAGAGCTTGTCCCAATGGTATATTATGGTACGGTAAGTTTCAGCCCCCTATCTCAAAGGGATAAGCAAAATATTTAGAGACCGGACATATCCCCAAAAGCCCATGCCAGATTGGCTTAATTGATATTTATATGTTTCGTGTGTCCAAGTATGTAGATGCTAGATAGATCATATTTTAGGTTAAATAACAAAAAAAAATGAAGTGAAGATATTCAGCGAATATGTAAAATTCGCGTCATTTTAAATTCATATGTGTTTCCTTCATCCTATGCCCTCGTCAGAGCGTGTCCAACTCAATAGCCCAGGGGTGGCATCTTAAAAGTAATCAGCCATGCATGGCATGACCTTGCTTCCCATTGAAATGTTATCGGCCTTGCCATCAACCATACAAGTCGAGTGACAAAAGCCAGAAATGCCAGTCACCTTCCGAGTTTCATGTTCCCCTCAAAATGTACATCAGAATGTCATACATCATCATCAGCATGACCAGGAAATCATGTGTAGGTAGCCACGAAATGAGGTTTACACTTCAATAGGGTTGTACATTTGAATAATAATAATAACGTGTACAACATGCGTTAAAATCATCATTGATATCATGACATCATAAATTGCCTCTCCAAAATGCATAACACGCTGGAATAACTATTTCGCCGAATACCTAATCAGCTGGAATAAACTGTTCAACTTGCCAATCAAGTATTGTAATATTACAAATCTACAAAGGATCAAATTACTAACGGGATACAATCAAGAATAGAAGGCAGATACATATCAACGAAATGAATGCTCAGTTCTACGGCGGTTCATGGAAGACATCGATTTTTATTTTTTTTATTTATTTATTTTTTGTTTTTGTTTTTTACGGAAAACATTTCTTATTATTCTATTTTCTGCAAACATTTTCACACAAACACCAGAAATTCGTCACATTTCTCGCATTCCCAGTCACGAACGTCATACTCTTTTTCACCGAAAATCAATCCTAATTCTTGAAAATGTTTACACCGTGATGAAAACCTTCACGCGGTTGAAACTTTTCCACCGCGGTTTAAAGCCTTCCACCGCGGTGTCTGTGTAAATTTACTCCGCAACACACCCCGCCTCACCCATCGAACCTTTCTCCGCCTAATTTTCATTTAGCTAACTTAGTCAATTCAAATCAATAACCACCACTTTGATATTGCCTTACTTGTTTGTTTGTTTTTAGATTCCCTGTCACCGAAGTGAATGAAAAGCGCAGGAAAATGGTCTCTATGTTGAGAGGACTCCATAATGGAATTGCAGGTAAATGAAAATAAATGTCAATAGAATCAGCCAGCTGTAGGAGGCCACAACAGTAGTATATAAAACACGGCTAAACCCGTATATTACCGGGAGAGATAACTCTTGCATCCGCCAGGGGGTGCTGTTGTGGTGGTGATTACGAGCTTGGTGGGATTCTAGATTAACATGGGAAGGATGGGTAGTTTCATTTGGATCAATCAGCGGTGGAGAAAAAGAACCAATGAGCGGTCGAACAATCAGCCAATCGATAAGCACCGGGTTTTCCCCTGCCTCGGGGACTTGGGGTCCCCACGGTAGGCTTTCGACGCGGTCCAAAAAATTTCCCGAGGCCTGGGTAAGCCCATAGGTCTATACTGCATGGCTATGGGGGTATAGGCCCATACTGGGTGGACGTTTTGGGATCTAGGTGAGCCCCTGATGATCCTATGGTGTCGTGTGAGGTCTTATTTTGAAGTTCTCGTGGAGGAGCATCCGACTGGACTAATAGTTCGTCCGTTTTCAATATTCTGCACATGCGCAGTCTGACCGTAGTATAGAAAGCAGGCATTTTGGGGAGTATGTGGGTGTGTGTTTGGGATAGAGATGGACCGCTATGGGTCCGAATGGGTCGTGGAAGGTGTCAAAGTGAAGCTTGTGTGGGGTAGAGTCAGAATGGCGTGTTTTTAAATGCAAGTCGCGTCAATCTGCGCATGCGCAGTTGGTTGTATTAAGTAACGTTGCCATTTTGGGGCAGTGCAGGAAGGTATTTGGTGTCGAGATGGACCATCCTTGGTCCGAATGCGTCCTGGGAGGTGTCATTTTGTAGCTCTCGGGGTGTACATCCGGATTTGAGGGATGTTCGCTTCATCTGTGACGTCATCGGTGACGTCATCAGTAGGAGTAGTAGCCAAAGTGAACATTTTGGGGAAGTGAAGGAAGGTATTTGGGGTAGAGATGGGCCATCCTTGGTCCGAATGCGTCCTAGAAGGTGTCATTTTTTTAGCTCTCGGGATGTACATCCCGATTTGAGGGATGTCCGCGTCATCTGTGACGTCATCGGTGACGTCATCAGTAGGAGTAGTAGCGAAAGTGGACATTTTGGGGCAGTGAAGGAAGGTATTTAGGGTAGAGAGGGACCATCCTTGGTCCGAATGCGTCGTGGGAGGTGTCATTTTGTAGCTCTCGGGGTATAGACAACGATTTGAGGGATGTACACGTCATCTGTGACGTCATCGGTGACGTTATCAGTACGAGTGGTAGCGAAAGTGGGCATTTTGGGGCGGTGAAGGATGGATTAGTAGTATAAAAGCGCATTTCGAGTCCTATTGACCTTGCGGCGCAATGCGCAATGAGTGTGTGCGCGTGTGTGTATGCATGTGTGTGTGTGTATGCGTCTGTGTGTGTGTGTGTATACGTCTGTGTGTATGTGTGTGTGTGCTTTCGTAAGTGTGTCCGCGTGTGTGTGTGTATACGTCTGTGTGCGTGTGTGTATGTGCGTTTACGAAAGGTGTATAGCGGGGACATTTATATGAATACACACCTTCATACTGGGGACACACCTCCAACCGGGGACGTCCCCGGTGTGACAAAGACTGGGAAACTGTTTCGCTGCCCGTTTTATGATCTTGTATACAACACCATGGTAAAAAAAAAAAATAACGTATATGTCCCCATTTTGACTGGAGAAAACTCAAGCGGGTGTGTTTGAAATTAGAAACGTGTGTTTGACTGGGTGTCCCCACTTTGCCGGTATGTTTCATGTGTCCCCACTTGTGGGGTGGAAATACGGATTCGGTTATTTCAGGTGCTGTGCAAATTTGAACTGGATTGAACGTGTCGTGGAGATCCCGAGGCTGTTCACAACACAAACCAGCAACAGGTTGCTTGAATAGCCAAAAAATAAAGAAGTCCCCACTTGTATGGTTGTGTACGGATGTCCCCACTATGCACCTTTCGTCAACATATGTGTGTGTGTGTATGCGTGTGTGCATGCTTGCGTGTGTGTGTACGCGTGTGTGTGTGGGTGCGTGTGCGTATACGTCTGTGTGCGTGTGTGCGTGCGTGCATGTGCGTGTGTGTTTATGCGTGTGTTTGTGTGTGCGTGCATGTGCGTGTGTGTATGCGTGTGTGTGTCGCCGTATGCAGGCGCACGCTCCTGTGGTGCACCCTGTACCCTATAGCCCGTAGGGCATAGGGTGCGCCACCAAGAACAGAATACATGTACTCTGCGCATATCCATGCACATGTATTATGTGCCTGTACATGTAATCTGTTCATGTACATATACTGTCGATATACATGTTCCTTTTCCATCTACATGTACTCTGTGCATGTCATTCTACATGTACTCTGTTCACGTCCATGTATACATACTCTGTTCAAATCCATGTACATACTCTCTGTCCATGTCGCTATATAGCTGGAATATTGCGGAATGCGACGTTAAACTTTAATTCTCTCCCTCTCTCTCTCTCTCTCTCTCTCTCTCTCTCTCTCAATGAACGTGTACTCTTTACAATGTCGCATGTAGACCGGTGAGAGAACAACAACAAGGATGACAGGTCAATCATTTTATTTTCCCCTCCAGTACACCATACCCAAGCTGGAGGAGCCGCGTGGATATGTTTACAATACAAGCAGCCTTTTGTCCAATCAGAGGCCGCCATTTGCTTCTGTCATATTCGTTCCTGTCCGTTAGATGTATTATCGGCTGTTCTTGTCCAATCAGAAGTCGCCATTTCAGAAAGTTTCATCTTCGGCCATGTTCGCTCTGAACCGTTTGTTCTAATCGTCGTCAGGCAGGCCAGGATACCGTTGAGGCGTATTCTGAGTATTTATCACTGCATGGGTGAATACATTCACCCGATGGAAAGATTCCGTAATTTGGTCACGAAGAACGTAACATTGGTCACCCTCTCTACGACCCATTGCAAGTTGGGGCGCTGTTTTTGCCCTCGTGGAGTAAGCATTCATGGCGCAGTAAAGCATCTTCCCGATTAAATGACCGTGCGCAGGTTATACAAGTATATCGTGCACCGTTGTGGATGGAGGACTCGTGTCGTCGCAAATCTTGTGGGCGAGTAAATGGCTTCTGGCAAGTTGTGCAAGATAACATATCGGCTGTGGATCTGGAAATGATGAATGCCGTAAAATTCTGGCTCTTATAGGCCAACATAGAAGTACCTGGACGTAGGCGCGGACGTCAGCGACAAGATCCCGGATGTACAAGAACCCGGATGTACCCGGATGTAAAAGTCCCCGGATGTAAAAATGCCCGGACGTTCAATTCACTTCGCCCACTGGAAAATTTCCTCTCTCCTCGTGCAAAGATCACATCCGGCCAAGGATACACCTTCAAGGCAGGTCAGGCATCGCTGGCGATGGTAGCGGAGATCTCTGGGCTCTTCCCTGGTTGAGCTATAACCCACACTGAAGAAATCATCTATCATTTCCATAGTTATGGGCGGGTATCTTTTGGTAACTCGTTTGGGGAGTCGAGCGGGAACCGGCACCTTTTCGTCAATCTTCAACGATTGCTCGTCTGCCTTGGAATTGGCTGGCTCTTCCATTTGATTGGGTCTGGTACAGGTTGTGAGAAATGTACATCTAACATGCGTGTTTCCGTATTTATAGTTAGAGGGGAGGTGACCGTCCTATCGACCAATCAGAAGCCATCATTTCAGAAAGTTCAATCTTCGTTCAGTGTAACCTAAACGTCTTCGGGCAATCCATGATACTGAAGCTCGAAGCTCTTACTTCTCTCATTCAACACTGGGATCAATCTCCATCGGCTCTTCAATACGCGGCGGCGAATCTACCTCCATGGGTTCTTCTATTCTCAGATGCATTCCCATAGAAACTGAAATATCCGGTCTCGAGAGTGGCGAGCGTGATCCGTGTATGACATATCGGTGACGTCTCAATTGACTGGGATGCTTAAAGACTATATCACAATCCGCACATATATGCATGGGTACTTCGTGGCGTGCACGTGTGTGACAACGCAAACTGTCCAGTCGATGAAAGCGCTTCGAGCAAGTTGTGCAAGAGAACATATCGGCTGTGGATCTGGAAATCATGAATGCCGTAAAAATTCTGGCTCTTATAGGCCAACATAGGAGTACCCGGATGTAGACGCGGACGTCAGCGACAATCCCCGGATGTACAAGAACCCGGATGTACCCGGATGTAAAAGTGCCCGGATGTTCACGAATGTTCCACCATGCCGGATTTCTATCAGGCCCAGGTCCAGAAGCTCTCATGTCCTGCATGTGAATAGTCAGTCATATTGTGTGTGTGTATGCATGTATGCGTCTGTGTGTATGCGTCTGTGTGCGCGTGTGTGTGTGTGTGTGCTTGTGTGTGTGGGGGTGTGTGTGCTTGCGAGTACGTGTATGCGTGTATGTATGCGTGAGTGTGTGTATGTATATGTGTACTTGATTGTGTACGCGTGTGCGTGTATGCGTTTGTGTGTATGGGTGTGCGTGTGCGTGCATGTACGTGCATGTGTATGCCTGTATGTGTGTGTATGCGTCTGTGTGTATGCGTGTGTGTGTGTATGCAACCACCACCACCACCGGGTGTTGACGCCCGTCACCACCACCACCACCACCATCACCAATACCACCACCACACACCACCACACATCACCACCACCACACACCACCACTACCACCACCACCACCACCACCGGGCGTTGACGCCCGTCAACGCCACCACCACCACCACCACCACCACTGGGCACACGCGCCCTGGTGTACCCTATGCCCGGTTCATTCTTATATGTTCAGACATCACCACCAACACCACCACCACACACTACCACCACACACACACACCACCACCACATTCCACCACTACCACACACGTACCACCACACACACACACCACCACCACATTCCGCCAACACCACCACCACCACCACCACCACCGGGCGTTGACGGGCGTCAAAGCCCGGTGGTGGTGGGAGCTCCCGTGTGGCAGAGCCCTTGGATCGGAGCTCTTGGAGCTCAAAGCGTGGTGGTGGCGGTGGTGGCGGTGGTAGTGGTGGAATGTGGTGGTGATGTGTGTGTGTGTGGTGGTAGTGTGTGGTGGTGGTGGAATGTGGTGGTGGTGTGTGTGTGTGGTGGTAGTGTGTGGTGGTGGTGTTGGTGGTGATGTCTGTACATATAAGAATGAACCGGGCATAGGGTACACCAGGGCGTGTGTGCCCAGTGGTGGTGGTGATGGTGGTGGTGGTGGTGGTGGTGGTGGCGTTGACGGGCGTCAACGCCCGGTGATGGTGGTGGTGGTGGTGGTGGTAGTAGTGGTGTGTGGTGATGTGTGGTGGTAGTGGTGTGTGGTGGTGTGTGGTGGTGGTAGTGGTGATGGTGGTGGTGGTGGTGGTGGTGATGACGGGCGTCAACACCCGGTGGTGGTGGTGGTGGTTGCATACACACAGACGCATACACCCAGACGCATACACACACATACAGGCATACATATGCACGTCCATGCACGCACATGCACACCCATACACACAGACGCATACACGCACACGCGTACACACTCAAGTACACATATACATACACACACGCACGCATACACACACGCATACACACACACATACACACGTACACACACACACAGATGCATACACACAGACGCATACATGCATACACACACACAATATGACTGACTATTCACATGCAGGACATGAGAGCTTCTGGACCTGGGCCTGATAGAAATCCGGCATGGTGGAACATACGTGAACATCCGGGCACTTTTACATCCGAGACTTTTAAATCCGGGTACATCCGGGTTCTTGTACATCCGGGGATTGTCGCTGACGCCCGCGTCTACATCCGGGTACTCCTATGTTGGCATATAAGAGCCAGAATTTTTACGGCATTCAAGATTTCCAGATCCACAGCCGATATGTTCTCTTGCACAACTTGCTCGAAGTGCTTTCATCGACTGGACAGTTTGCGTTGTCACACACGTGCACGCCACGAATTACCCATGCATACATGTGCGGATTGTGATATAGTCTTTAAGCATCCCAGTCAATTGAGACGTCACCGAAATGTCATACACGGATCACGCTCGCCACTCTCGAGACCGGATATTTCAGTTTCTATGGGAATGCATCTGAGAATAGAAGAACCCATGGAGGTAGATTCGCCGCCGCGTATTGAAGAGCCGATGGAGATTGATCCCAGTGTTGAATGAGAGAAGTAAGAGCTTCGAGCTTCAGTATCATGGATTGCCCGAAGACGTTTAGGTTACACTGAACGAAGATTGAACTTTCTGAAATGATGGTTTCTGATTGGTCGATAGGACGGTCACCTCCCCTCTAACTATAAATACGGAAACACGCATGTTAGATGTACATTTCTCACAACCTGTACCAGACCCAATCAAATGGAAGAGCCAGCCAATTCCAAGGCAGACGAGCAATCGTTGAAGATTGACGAAAAGGTGCCGGTTCCCGCTCGACTCCCCAAACGAGTTACGAAAAGATACCCGCCCATGACTATGGAAATGATAGATGATTTCTTCAGTGTGGGTTATAGCTCAACCAGGGAAGAGCCCGGAGATCTCCGCTACCATCGCCAGTGATGCCTGACCTGCCTTGAAGGTGTATCCTTGGCCGGATGTGATCTTTGCACGAGGAGAGAGGAAATTTTCCAGTGGGCGAAGTGAATTGAACATCCGGGCATTTTTACATCCGGGGACTTTTACATCCGGGTACATCCGGGTTCTTGTACATCCGGGATCTTGTCGCTGACGTCCGCGCCTACGTTCAGGTACTTCTATGTTGGCCTATAAGAGCCAGAATTTTACGGCATTCATCATTTCCAGATCCACAGCCGATATGTTATCTTGCACAACTTGCCAGAAGCCATTTACTCGCCCACAAGATTTGCGACGACACGAGTCCTCCATCCACAACGGTGCACGATATACTTGTATAACCTGCGCACGGTCATTTAATCGGGAAGATGCTTTACTGCGCCATGAATGCTTACTCCACGAGGGCAAAAACAGCGCCCCAACTTGCAATGGGTCGTAGAGAGGGTGACCAATGTTACGTTCTTCGTGACCAAATTACGGAATCTTTCCATCGGGTGAATGTATTCACCCATGCACTGATAAATACTCAGAATGCGCAACAACTATTTGAGGATATGTTGCCTCAACGATATCCTGGCCTCCCTGACGACGATTAGAACAAACGGTTCAGAGCGAACATGGCCGAAGATGAAACTTTCTGAAATGGCGACTTCTGATTGGACAAGAACAGCCGATAATACATCTAACGGACAGGAACGAATATGACAGAAGCAAATGGCGGCCTCTGATTGGACAAAAGGCTACTTGTATTGTAAACATATCCACGCGGCTCCCCCAGCTTGGGTATGATGTACTGGAGGGGAAAATAAAATGATTGACCTGTCATCCTTGTTGTTGTTGTTCTCTCACCGGTCTACATGCGACATTGTAAAGAGTACATGTTCATTGAGAGAGAGAGAGAGAGGGAGAGAATTAAGGTTTAACGTCGCATTCCGCAATATTCCAGCTATATAGCGACATGGACAGAGAGTATGTACATGGATTTGAACAGAGTATGTATACATGGACGTGAACAGAGTACATGTAGAATGACATGCACAGAGTACATGTAGATGGAAAAGGAACATGTATATCGACAGTATATGTACATGAACAGATTACATGTACAGGCACATAATACATGTGCATGGATATGCGCAGAGTACATGTATTCTGTTCTTGGTGGCGCACCCTATGCCCTACGGGCTATAGGGTACAGGGTGCACCACAGGAGCGTGCGCCTGCATACGGCGACACACACACGCATACACACACGCACATGCACGCACACACAAACACACGCATAAACACACACGCACATGCACGCACGCACATGCATACACATACGCGCACACACTCATTGCGCATTGCGCCGCCAGGTCAATAGGACTCGAAATGCGCTTTTATACTACTAATCCATCCTTCACCGCCCCAAAATGCCCACTTTCGCTACCACTCGTACTGATGACGTCACCGATGACGTGGACATCCCTCAAATCGTTGTCTATACCCCGAGAGCTACAAAACGACACCTCCCACGACGCATTCGGACCAAGAATGGTCCCTCTCTACCCTAAATACCTTTCTTCACTGCCCCAAAATGTCCACTTTCGCTACTACTCCTACTGATGACGTCACCGATGACGTCACAGATGACGCGGACATCCCTCAAATCGGGATGTACACCCCGAGAGCTAAAAAAATGACACCTCCCAGGACGCATTCGGACCAAGGATGGCCCATCTCTACCCCAAATACCTTCCTTCACTTCCCCAAAATGTTCACTTTGGCTACAACTCCTACTGATGACGTCACCGATGACGTCACAGATGAAGCGAACATCCCTCCAATCGGGATGTACACCCCGAGAGCTACAAAATGACACCTCCCAGGACGCATTCGGACCAAGGATGGTCCATCTCGACACCAAATACCTTCCTGCACTGCCCCAAAATGGCCAGTTTACTTAATACAACCAACTGCGCATCCGCAGATTGACGCGACTTGCATTTAAAAACACGCCATTCTGACTCTACCCCACACAAGCTTCACTTTGACATCTTCCACGACCCATTCGGACCCATAGCGGTCCATCTCTATCCCAAACACACACCCACATACCCCCCAAAATGCCTGCTTTCTATACTACGGCCAGACCGCGCATGCGCAGAATATTGAAAACGGACGAACTATTAGTCGGATGCTCCTCCACGAGAGCTTCAAAATAAGACCTCACACGACACCATAGGATCATTAGGGGCTCACCTAGACCCCAAAACGCCACCCAGTATGGGCCTATACCCCCATAGCCATGTAGTATAGACCTATGGGCTTACCCAGGGCTCGGTAAAAATTTTGGACCGCGTCAAAAGCCTACCGTGGGGACCCCAAGTGCAAAGTGTTCCTGAGATTGAAAATTATACTTCTCGAATCCCCAGAATCCACTGTTGGTGGCCTTCAACAACAAGAAAAATTCTAAACGGCTAATAAATGAACCTCCAATAATATTCCCCCACCACACTCCGATTTCCCGCCTCCACTCCTTCCTGGAAATATGACTGAAAAGGTTCAGTTTATCGGTTATACCGTTAATATTTTCTAAGAGAGCATGCTGTCCCCTTGTTTTTATTACATATATTCAACGAGAACTCTATGTATTAGTATTAAAGAGCAAAATAAGAACTTGGGGATGTTGTTGATCTAATTAAATTTTGGTCTTTACCGATTATTAGTTTTGTCTGGTTACCAGCCTCAGTACCTACCATCGCCACTCTGACCGCTTCATTCTTCCAACCGTCAATCTATGAACCGTCCACGCAATCAATACCATCCCTTCGCAGCTCACAGACCGTGTCATCTGCCAACACACCTGCCACATCATTTTTTCGGTCTCAAAAAGTCATTTCAACCAACCAGTCCCCACTCACTCTTCAGACGCCACTCACCATCCCACCAGCCACTCCATTGTATCAGTCATACCCCCATATGTGTACACCTTCTGTCCTTCCACCAGTCACCTCATATCAACCACCGACAATCAACCTTCCAGACTCCCTCCTGACATTACTGTATTCCACAACGCCATCCATCGCCTCAACAGTTCCTCCATCATGTCAACCTTCAATATCCAGCTCTTCACACTTCAAACAGACCAGTTTATCCAGTGTTACCACTGTCATACCTCCACAGGCCACACAATCCCTGTCACTGCTAACATCCCAGACCATTCAACCTGTCGTTGGGAATCCCACCCCGGTGTATCACCCTTCACCCATTTCGACACTTAGTCAGATGCAGCGGAGGGCACGTACAATATTGATGACAGGGTGCATGCCGCGGCTGCCGCCCGCCCGTAGAGAGTGGGATGCTGACAGGGTGGAGGCTATACCAGTCGGGAACTCAGAGGTCCAGTGACCACCTAAGGGCTGGAAAGAGATGTCCGTGGCACGCCGTAAAATGAAGTGGGAGAGCCTGGCCGATCGGATTGAGTCGTCGGATCCTGGAACCAGTCGAGCTCCACGACAAATATAACATGCTGGCTCTACCTGGGATGTTGCTCAATGAGGAACTGTCTGATGAAGACGACGAAGTTGTGTGGGCGCATAAGGCAAGAAGGTATACGTACAGATTGATGGTTCGGTTGGCCCGTGGGGTAGATAATCCCAGTCCTTCGGATAGGAGAGAGTTGCCCATGATGGAGAGGTCCTCAGCGGGGCGTGACCGACCATCTCTGTGAGCTTCTTGATGCCAGGAAGATCCCTCAGCGCCTCGATGGGTGATCATGAAATATGTATACGGACCTTGCTGTGGACTAACTTTTTATTGCTTGGTTAACGTGCCAGTTGATCACCGAATTTTCACCCCAGTTATTATTAATTGTGAAGATTCAAATGGATTACTCACCCCTTTGGAACAACTGGATGTACGTTCCCAGTTGCCCGCAACGTCACAACGTTCCTGTGGAGTTTACTTCCCTTTCGGAATAAATGGATGTATGTGCCCAGTTGCCTGTGATGTCACAGCATCCCTGTGGACAATTTAACTTTGATAATGAATTAACGTATCAGTTTACCTGTGACTTTATGAACGCACATCTGACAATGTAAATAAATGTTGGAATATGGGCGCCGGCTCATTCATTCGCGAAGTGTCATAAACTAGTACAAATTCAGAGAACTAGTATAAACTGTGATAAATCTCCTACCAAGTGGAGTTAAGTGTGTTTATAGTGACATTAAATCATAGTTTTGGACAACATTTCCTCGTATGAATGACTGACCTGTTCAAGATTCCCCCCAAGCATGTTCTGGTCTCCCTTCCGCTTCATGTACATAGCCATTTTGTTATTCTAGAAGTGTGTGCGTAATGCGGTTACACTCAGCACAAGTTTACCATTTATTGTGTTTTGTAATACCAATTTAATATTTCTAGATGTTGGTGACACATTACTAATTTGAACTGTGGTATTAATTGACATTCGGATGAACTTTGGAATTCAGAATACGGATTTTCTGTGCGGACTATATGCGCGGATGTTTGACTTCTCTGTGCTCATACGCATACTTCGCCTGCTAGAGAAATATTTTGACACCCCTGTGTATTTAATTGGGCGACAGATTTATTCCTGCAAAGTAAGTCCCATGCGTTCAAGATTATATTCCTTGATAACTATATTTCTGGGGAAAATTATGTTAGAAGGTAGGTCAGGCGTTATTTAAAAGATACTTGTTGTCAAAGTTGGACTTGCACCAGGCGGGAATGTATGCCATTTATAAAGTATGTGGACTTTGCCAACTGCCGGGAATATACACTTGTGCTGTATTATGTTTACGATAAATGGAGTCTTACTGTTTATGTTATTTAAAAGTAGAGATAAAATAACGTTGGAGCACAAATTGAACACTTACATACTCTGTTGTAAATATACTGTATGTTATTGTTAAATGTTCATCTTGCTGCATTTCGTATTTGCCATGTTGTGAATATAGGTAATTCATCGGGTCGGGTAAAGGAATTTGTGGTATTTGTTATTTTCTATGAAATAAGTTTATTTTTCGATGCTAATTGTTACATGAGCATGAATAATTATTAAGCTCAAGTAGAGCACAACTTGGAAATGTATATTTTACTGTTTACCAATAATTTTTGTGAGCGAAAATAGTGCTCAGCCCCGGGCACCGGAGGCTATAAATACCGGGTCGTACCGAGCAATGGCAGACAGCAACACGACGCGGGCGAGTTCACATCGTAGCTTGGCCAGTATCAATTTGGTGGAATTGTATCGAGATTGTATTGGAGTCATATTTACTATTCTGAATTTATAGGGATTAAGGCTGTCTCCCGTACCTGTAATATCATTGATACGGTTAGTATTGGCTATATGTGAATTACCATATACCAACATGAGAACAGTAGTATAGTGAGGCGAGTTTACTGCGCATTTGAGGGGCGGGTAATACCATTGGCTCACTCCATCTCTAGTGCTATCCATTACTTGTGAATTTGATCAACTCTAATATTATTTTGGTTATTCTATGAAGGAAATACACTATATAGACCCGAAAACCTGTGTTATCATTGAGTCCTAGTTACAGTGAAGCAATATTATTGGATTACCTGTGGAAATCATTTACGCTTGGATTACACATTGGATTACCTGTTGGAGTCAATTATACTTGGATTACCTGTGGAATTACTGGCCTATATTTTAGTAAACCACAATTTCTTTCAAAACAATAATACCCCTCTCGGCCTGGGGATTATTACAATATGTAAAGAACTTAATTCTGCTTTAATTTGTTTACATGTAAACACATTATTTAAAAATCATCTGCCATGCCTACTTTATATATGCGGTGGAGGCAACGATACTCGGATGAAAAGTTGACAGTATGGCATCGTAAACTCGTCAACTGGGCACAACAGGTACTCTTTCTTCATATGGAACCCGGTGGATGTTAATCTCTGTGAATATTGTTTTTCGCTATCATTCGTGCATTAAATAAAGTCATGTCAGCTTTAAGGAGTTGTTCGGTCGGATTCGTGGTTTTCCCCCTATACATCATAGCCACATCGTAAATACCATCTTCCGCTACTGTGGGCAGTGGTTAAAGTGGAGTGAGCCTCTGAAACGGAGCATGCGCTATACATTGCACAGAATTAGCATCTATACCCCGTGTCACACTCCAATACTGGAGCTGTGATGCGCAAATCATATAGCGTTAAATATTGGAAACAATCGTATTCGGTATAACCGACTTCTCTATATTCCAAGGATCTGATTTTTATTTGACTTGGATCGATATCTTCATGTCAATAAACGAAGTGCCCATCAATTTGAAAACCAATAGAAGGTTTAGAATCTCCGAGGAAGCATGGGTGCATATAGCCCAATTCGGAAAGGGTTGTTATCTCCTTTGTGCCACTAGGGTCGTATTGATGCAGAGAACTTCCGGAAGTACCAAAGTCTCTCACAATTAGTTTTACTGATTAAATATTCTATTTTCCAAGAAAATTATCCTTATAATATAAATGTATACAAGATCTATCGGTTCATATAGAAATTATAAACAAAACAGCTTTTCAAACAAATAGTCTGGGATAGTTTATCATTATATTATTCAAATTAATTGCAGGTGCTTTGGCAAAAGTGAAACCGAGGCGATTCTTTCCGGAAGCAATTTTTTATACCTCTAGCATTAAAGAGTCGCCCTTATTCGGGGGAAGACGAGACACTTTCCGGTAAGGGTTGCCGATTAGTTTATTTGAATTTTTTAGAACGGTCAAACAGCATTGACTACAGCGTTTCTAAACAAATGCATTATTATATGAAAGTTCCAATCCGATCCATATTATATGAAAATTCCAACCCGATCCATTCAATGCTTGCAATAATATAAAGTCAGTTTGTATTATAATTCCCGTAATCAATAAAATCAATAAGAGCAGAAGTTCTACTATGGATTACATCTATTTACCCTCACATTCACTAAGCAAATGCCAACAACCAACACTTTGTATAACATTTATTTTTTATTATGTTCAACACGCCATTCCAGTAATCAAGTTATATGCTTGAAAGACAAACTTTACTGAATAAATATTCATTATCATCCATAAATTAGTATCACACATTCTGATAGAAATATATAAATATTGATCAGGTAATTGTACATAGAGATAGTAGCTCATACTCCATATCCCGCCTGGTTTATGGTTGTAGCTCATAATCTACACCCCGCTTCGTTTTCGATGGCAACTGGGATGGAAGGTCGGCTCCACGTCTGGTTTGTGATGGAAGGTCGACTTCACGTCTGGTTTGTGATGGAAGATCGGCTTCCCGTCTGGTTTTTGATGGAACGTCGGCTTCTCGCCTGGTTTTGGATGGAACGTCGGCTTCACGTCTGGTTTGTGATGGAAGATCGGCTTCACGTCTGGTTTGTGATGGAAGGTCTGCTTCACGTCTGGTTTGTGATGGAGGGTCTGCTTCACGTCTGGTTTGTGATGGAAGGTCAGCTTCACGTCTGGTTTGTGATGGAAGGTCTGCTTCACGTCTGGTTTGTGATGGAAAGTCTGCTTCACGTCTGGTTTGGGATGGAAGGTCGGCTTCACGTCTGGTTTGTGATGGAAGGTCGGCGTCACGTCTGGTTTGTGATGGAAGATCGGCTTCACGCCTGGTTTCACGTCTGGTTTGTGATGGAAGGTCTGCTTCACGTCTGGTTTGTGATGGAAGGTCTCCTTCACGTCTGGTTTGGGATGGAAGGTCGGCTTCACGTCTGGTTTGTGATGGAAGATCGGCGTCACGTCTGGTTTGTGATGGAAGATCGGCTTCACGCCTGGTTTTGGATGGAAGGTCTGCTTCACGTCTGGTTTGTGATGGAAGGTCGGCTTCACGTCTGGTTTGTGATGGAAGGTCGACTTCATGTCTGGTTTGTGATGGAAGGTCGGCTTCACGCCTGGTTTGTGATGGAAGGTCTGCTTCACGTCTGGTTTGTGATGGAAGGTCGGCTTCACGCCTGGTTTGTGATGGAAGGTCTGCTTCACGTCTGGTTTGTGATGGAAGGTCTGCTTCACGTCTGGTTTGTGATGGAAGGTCGGCGTCACGTCTGGTTTGTGATGGAAGATCGGATTCACGCCTGGTTTTGGATGGAAGGTCTGCTTCACGTCTGGTTTGTGATGGAAGGTCTGCTTCACGTCTGGTTTGTGATGGAAGGTCTGCCTCACGTCTGGTTTGTGATGGAAGGTCGGCTTCACGCCTGGTCTGTAATGGAAGGTCTGCTTCACGTCTGGTTTGTGATGGAAGATCTGCTTCACGTCTGCTTTGGGATGGAAGGTCGGCTTCACGTCTGGTTTGTGATGGAAGGTCGGCTTCACGTCTGGTTTTAGATGGAAGGTCTGATTCACGTCTGGTTTGTGATGGAAGGTCGGCTTCCCGTCTGGTTTGTGATGGAAGGTCGACTTCACGTCTGGTTTGTGATGGAATGTCGGCTTCACGCCTGGTTTGTGATGGAAGGTCTGCTTCACGTCGGGTTTGTGATGGAAGGTCGGCTTCACGTCTGGTTTGGGATGGAAGGTCGGCTTCACGTCTGGTTTGTGATGGAAGATCGGCGTCACGTCTGGTTTGTGATGGAAGATCGGCTTCACGCCTGGTTTTGGATGGAAGGTCTGCTTCACGTCTGGTTTGTGATGGAAGGTCTGCTTCACGTCTGGTTTGTGATGGGAGGTCGGCTTCACGTCTGGTTTGTGATGGAAGGTCGACTTCACGTCTGCTTTGTGATGGAAGGTCGGCTTCACGTCTGGTTTGTGATGGAAGGTCTGCTTCACGTCTGGTTTGTGATGGAAGGTCTGCTTCACGTCTGGTTTGTGATAGAAGGTCGGCTTCACGTCTGGTTTGTGATGGAAGGTCGGCGTCACGTCTGGTTTGTGATGGAAGATCGGCTTCACGCCTGGTTTTGGATGGAAGGTCTGCTTCACGTCTGGTTTGTGATGGAAGGTCTGCTTCACGTCTGGTTTGTGATGGAAGGTCTGCTTCACGTCTGGTTTGTGATGGAAGGTCGGCTTCACGTCTGGTTTGTGATGGAAGGTCTGCTTCACGTCTGGTTTGTGATGGAAGGTCGGCTTCACGTCTGGTTTGTGATGGAGGGTCTGCTTCACGTCTGGTTTGCGATGGAAGGTCTGCTTCACGTCTGGTTTGGGATGGAAGGTCGGCCTCACGTCTGGTTTGTGATGGAAGGTCGGCGTCACGTCTGGTTTGGGAGGGAAGGTCGGCCTCACGTCTGGTTTGTGATGGAAGGTCTGCTTCACGTCTGGTTTGTGATGGAAGATCTGCTTCACGTCTGGTTTGGGATGGAAGGTCGGCTTCACGTCTGGTTTGTGATGGAAGGTCGGCGTCACGCCTGGTTTGTGATGGAAGATCGGCTTCACGCCTGGTTTTAGATGGAAGGTCTGATTCAGGTCTGGTTTGTGATGGAAGGTCGGCTTCCCGTCTGGTTTGTGATGGAAGGTCGACTTCACGTCTGGTTTGTGATGGAATGTCGGCTTCACGCCTGGTTTGTGATGGAAGCTCTGCTTCACGTCGGGTTTGTGATGGAAGGTCGGCTTCACGTCTGGTTTGGGATGGAAGGTCGGCTTCACGTCTGGTTTGTGATGGAAGATCGGCGTCACGTCTGGTTTGTGATGGAAGATCGGCTTCACGCCTGGTTTTGGATGGAAGGTCTGCTTCACGTCTGGTTTGTGATGGAAGGTCTGCTTCACGTCTGCTTTGTGATGGGAGGTCGGCTTCACGTCTGGTTTGTGATGGAAGGTCGACTTCACGTCTGGTTTGTGATGGAAGGTCGGCTTCACGCCTAGTTTGTGATGGAAGGTCTGCTTCACGTCTGGTTTGTGATGGAAGGTCTGCTTCACGTCTGGTTTGTGATAGACGGTCGGCTTCACGTCTGGTTTGTGATGGAAGGTCGGCGTCACGTCTGGTTTGTGATGGAAGATCGGCTTCACGCCTGGTTTTGGATGGAAGGTCTGCTTCACGTCTGGTTTGTGGTGGAAGGTCTGCTTCACGTCTGGTTTGTGATGGAAGGTCTGCTTCACGTCTGGTTTGTGATGGAAGGTCGGCTTCACGTCTGGTTTGTGATGGAGGGTCTGCTTCACGTCTGGTTTGCGATGGAAGGTCTGCTTCACGTCTGGTTTGGGATGGAAGGTCGGCCTCACGTCTGCTTTGTGATGGAAGGTCGGCGTCACGTCTGGTTTGTGATGGAAGATCGGCTTCACGCCTGGTTTTGGATGGAAGGTCTGCTTCACGTCTGGTTTGTGATGGAAGGTCGGCTTCACGTCTGGTTTGTGATGGAAGGTCGACTTCACGTCTGGTTTGTGATGGAAGATCGGCTTCCCGTCTGGTTTTTGATGGAACGTCGGCTTCTCGCCTGGTTTTGGATGGAAGGTCGGCTTCACGTCTGGTTTGTGAAGGAAGATCGGCTTCACGTCTGGTTTGTGATGGAAGGTCTGCTTCACGTCTGGTTTGTGATGGAAGGTCTGCTTCCATTTGGTTTGTGATGGAAGGTCGGCTTCACGTCTGGTTTGTGATGGAAGGTCTGCTTCACGTCTGGTTTGTGATGGAAGGTCGGCTTCACGTCTGGTTTGTGATGGAAGGTCGACTTCACGTCTGGTTTGTGATGGAAGGTCGGCTTCACGCCTGGTTTGTGATGGAAGGTCTGCTTCACGTCTGGTTTGTGATGGAAGGTCTGCTTCACGTCTGGTTTGTGATGGAAGGTCTGCTTCACGTCTGGTTTGTGATGGAAGGTCGGCGTCACGTCTGGTTTGTGATGGAAGATCGGCTTCACGCCTGGTTTTGGATGGAATGTCTGCTTCACGTCTGGTTTGTGATGGAAGGTCGGCTTCACGTCTGGTTTGTGATGGAAGGTCGGCTTCACGTCTGGTTTGTGATGGAACGTCGGCTTCACGCTTGGTTTGTGACGGAAGATCGGCTTCACGCCTGGTTTTGGATGGAAGGTCGACTTCACGTTTGGTTTTGGATGGAGGGTCACCTTCCCGTCTAGTTTTGGATGGGAGGTCGGCCTCACGCTTAGTCTGAGAGGGAAGGTCCGCTTCACGCCTGGTCTGTGACGGAAGGTCGGCTTCTCGTCTGGTTTTGGATGGAAGGTCGGCTTCTCTTTTGGCAATTGGTGGAAAGCCATCTGGCATTGGCATACGTCCGCTCAATGGAATACCTGCAAGTAAAATATGGTATGGATAATGTGAATTGACCGCTTAGCGATATTCCTCCATTGTAGGGTTTGAACCGTGTCAGCTTTTTCTATCTATAATAGACGCATATAGCTTTCTAACCGAAACATTAAAACATATGCATACATAGTTGATAACCTTTTACAAATATATTATATTAAAAATAACCTTTCAAATTAGCATGTTCCGAATTTCTGTCCGTAGCAGTGGAAATTCATGTCACTTCTTGTTCCATGTGAACGACAAAGACAGTTACATATCAACTACAACGCAAACTGCAACATGCAACTACTTATGCATTGTCATCGACAATAGTTTAGGGCAGATGGGTCATTGAATAATACGCAAAATCATCCAGGAAATGAATGACGCTTAACCCCAGCACCTATGCAACTAATTGGCAGCATATGGTGTATACAAGTGCATGCACGCCTATAACTTTTCCTACACTTCGCCTCTTGATATCCGGTGAATTCTAAAGTAGGCAAGAAGAGCAGCATTAGCCGTATTCAGCTACAAGAGGTTTTATCTCCCTTGTACCACTAGAGAAGCAGTGGAGCTGAGAACTTCCGATAAGTACTAAAGGCCCTCGCAATTAGTTAATTAGTCATTAACTATTCAACTGTTCTAGAATATTAAATAAAAAAAATGCATCAAATAATTATTGATTATATGTAAAAAAAATTAAATGTAGAAAAATAAAATAGTTGTTCGAACAATTAAAGTCTGTCCATTTTAATTAGTCATCTACTTTGGAGCTTGCCAAAATCAATAATTAACTCTGCATAAATGTTCTTTTTTGCAGCGTGTAGATCAATCTGAATTCTACAGAATGACTACCATTTCTCCGTGATATCCGTAATAGATCACGCTTGAAAAAACTTCAATTCTCTACACATAAAACTCCAGTACAGTTGATTCATGTACCAGGCCTCAATTACATAGGAAGACGTCATAATATATTCATGCTCACTGACACAAAGGTCATTGATGTAGTATAAAGTAATAACAGGCGGTCCGTGGGAGTGTGGCTTATATCCTATGCCCAGTGAAATTGCCGAATGATATTAATAAACGGCACACACCTCTATGACCGTACACGGCATTGTTGACCTTTGTGCTAGTGAACACGAAAACATTTGACTATTGTATAGAGTTTTATATGGAAAGAATTGCAAAGTTATTTCAAGCGCGATATATTATCGATATGACGGTGTAATGGTGATCATTTTGTAGAGTTCAGTTTGTTCTGCACAATGGAAAATAGAACTCTAATGTATGCAGAGTTAACTACTGATTGTTGACAAGATCCAAAGTAGATGACTAACTGAAATGGACAGACTATAGCCTGGAAGAGTTTCTCAATCTACAATTGAATATAATTGCAGGAACCTTTGGTAAATGTGAAACCGAGGTCATTACTTAAAAAACAAAAACATAATAATGCCTTAGACCTTGAAGAGCGGTGGTGGTTCAGTGAGAGGTGATACACTTTCCGATTAGAGCTATATCTGACTGAGAGTGAATTATTCCCTCGGACAACTCAAGCTTAACGAAAGCGGGTAACAATAGATCATCTATATCACGACCCGCGCTGTCAACGACCAGTGCAACTGATTTCCGTGCGTCAAAATTGTTTGAAACTTCAGTACGTTTTGTGAACTAGGCATCCTATGATATTATCTGAAAATCATGTACCGGAAATACATACTTTTTTATGGCAATTTACCTGTATTTCCTAACTTTAATCTTATGCGAGCCGTACCCCAGTAACGGCGGAAACAGTCAGCTGTGACGCAGGGCTGTTCGAGGCAAGCCTCTCAGAAATTGCTTAGACTTATGCGAAGCCAGTGACCGGACTGCCATTTTGTCGGTCATTTTCTTGCATGAATTCCTATACACTACCCCCAAACGCCTCAGAAAATGCGTCGAAAAGCGTCACAAGAATGGCAAAGGTTAAACATTCATACGAGAAGAATACCTCATGCTCTTTATATCCCCACAGAGACAAGAGATTCGCACTCGCGTTGAGAAAGTTCATCCAAATCTCGCGCCTAAATCATTTGGAATCGAGAGCGATAGTTTTGTATGTCGACTGCTCTTAATAACACGAGGATCAGAACCGAAAACAATATAATGGCAGAAGCATGTATGGCTGTATGGTATGATAGCAAGCGTCAGATTCGACATTCAATATTCAGCCGTCGTCCATGACAGAATCTCCCCGTCAATAATCAAAATACCTATATCGTAGGACAGTTGCACCAATTCCAAATGTGTATGAACTAAAAATAAAAAAAAGTAAACAATAAACAATGATGATATAACTTACAAATACAAGTGGTCGCTAGGGCCACAACGCCCAGCGCTAGGAGTTTCATCTTTGGAGGTAATGTCAGTATGTCACGGATTGCTCGATGGTTCGGTTTGATCTGGTACGAAATGTTCAATCTGTAATGCCCAGCTGTGTGAATGCCGTCTTCCGAAGTGTGCGGTCAGTTATACTTTAGCTGAAAGTGAATAGGAGACATTATTAATGAAGTGCCTTCAACTGTATCCGACATGCTTGCTGGCGAAATCTTTTTCTGAAAATAATGACGATTCCATTGATATTTGGTCCAGAAAAAAACATCCTCTGAAGACAGAATGGGCGGTTATGAATTTGGTTGACAGTTGTGAGGAAGCACCTCTGTCCAAACAACGATTGGCCGAATCGCTGCGGGGCGCTGCGAATTGTGGTGGTGCACAAAACAAGCTACCAACTGGTTCCATGCTGTATCAACAGCAACGTTGGTTCGCATGGAATTTGACATTATTTTTAGTGCATTGCTGCCACCTCAACTGACAAATTTAACTTAAAAATGTTATCTACTCCTTCTATTTTAGGTATAGCGGTGTTACCAATACTTTCGTATAGAGGTTTTGTTGCACTCGATATTAATATTATTCTGACTGCAACAGACGTTGACTGTTTAGTGAAGATTCAGCTCGGTGAGGTACGGTTGATATGTCATAAAATAGTACATATGTTCCTTACATTGGCATAAAGAACAACCCTCTGTAATACTCAAGTTTTGAGATGGTGAAAACAGTGGAACTCTTCATATATGAAGTGACAAATAGCTGTTTCACGTGACCTAGTATGGTAGGGCCACTAAATGTTCTCGTCCTAAGCATTGATTTCTCGACAAATTAGCAATAGTGGTGCTTATATCTTATTCACCGCCTCTGTATATATAATAACATTTCCATGATTTGTATATAATTTTATTTCCACAAAAACTATATATAGTCCTGTCGCTGAAATTACCCTATTTCTATTCACTTGTTAATTCGGGATAGAACAAGCCCCCTGGGGTTTTATTCCCGCCACATATGCGGCTAACTACTCATTTCTATATATTCTGCATATCTGTCTTCTCTTGCTGTGTGTGAATAAATATTCATTCATTCGTTCAGGGCCAGATTGCGTAGGAAATGATGAATGAATTGCTCATAATGATGAAACCGGTACGCTAAAATCAAGAATATAAACGAAGAAAAAGGCACACTTATCCAAATTCAGTACATTTCTGCTACAGAATTGAAACCAGTAATACAGGATAATACATTCTCATATTCTTGACTGGCAGTCTGGTCCTACCGAAACGTCTGTATATGGACTAAATTAATCTTCCCGCGCAGAAGAGTTCAAATTTCTTCGACACTGCATTGTACCTCAAAACCTGCTTATTGCACTGCGTTGAATCTCAAGATTTTCCAATAACATGGCCAGGTAAACCTTTATTTGCCTCTGCAAAAGTATGAAGATCGTTCTGGTTATTGCCGATCTTCATATATTTAGTAACAACAACAAAAGCACTACAACCGTTTCAAGACAATCCACTTTCGAAGAAATGCGTGTTTACAGTTCTATCTTAATTCAAATATGAACATATTAGTATTTTCTTAAGCATTGAAATGTATTTTCTAAGACAACTATATGCTGGCACGATTACGGCGAGCAGCTACTATTTGAAAAAGATACAGGATAACAGTCCAATATATGATCATTAAAATATAAACCACTTACTTGAAATGCCAAAGAAGGCATACAGTTCAGGCGGCCGTTCTGTTAGATGTGAACAAGATAGAACACTGTAAAGTTTGTCACAATTGTCAGATGTGGTCACCTTTATACTGAGTTTGTTGTGATGAGTGTGGTATCGGCTTCCACAACTGGCATCCAAGATGGCCTTATTCAACCAATCGCCGTCTGCAACGCCTTGATCCTGGTCATCATAACAGGCCCGACCTTTCTTGTTTGTCTCGTTCATCTCCGGTTTCTTAATTTCGCAATTTAAAATTACGACGTCGTTAAACATTGCATATTTTGTTTCCATGCACATGAAACTTAATTACTGCATATAATGTTTCTTCAACTGGTTCAACTTGTATTTACCCTAAATGAAATTATTTCTTCTGTTGTTTTCCGAACAAATCTGAAACAAGCTCAGGTCTCCCATTATTCAGCCCATCAGAGGGGTAGTAAATATACGTCATCTAGACTCCGATCTACGAACGAAGTTCTTTTGTGGAAGCTGAGTTTTAGAACGCTTGCATTTACAGAGGACGATTTGATGCCAAACTCCGAGGGCGCTGGTTCGTGTCTCGCAGTGGACTGTTGTACTTTACCAAGAAAGTGTCATCCTAAAACAACTGAATATGAGATCTGTCCGGTTTCAAAAAGAAGAAAAAAAAGAATTTACGAGAGAAAACTGTACGATCAGTTGTCGAATATTTCAGTAGTGTATTTTCTCCTTTATTATCTGCCATTAAACAGGCTACAGTTGTTATACTGTGTTGATACGACTAGAGATACGACGGTAAAATATAGGCCTATGTTGGTGCTATCCTCATGGACCTGTCGCGTGCTTTTGACTCTGTGTCGGACAATTTGCTACAAATAATACAGATAATAAAGCATTTTGGGGTCATATTCCGCTTCAAGTATTAGCCTAAACGAATCAAGAATATCAGGGCATAATATTTACTAATGCCATTTAATATATCAATGGGATGCAATATGGAATCTAATTATGTCAGTATTAATAATCGATTAATCTGTAGTTTGTGTATTCAATTAAATCACACAGTTTCGTACTTATTTACTCATCGCCTAAAGATATGATGTTCTGATGAGTATTATTTTCTGTGGCCTGGATCTGTGTTGGGTGATCCCTGTCCCGGATCCATGAGTTGTATCTAATTTCCCCATGTAACGCTAGGCATTGGTCGGTCTGATTAAGACGTCAAAGACGGACATCAGCTGACACAAAAAACGTCTGAATAGAGAAGCGATGGTACCAACCCACTATTAGATTGTTTCGTTTGTGTCATCTGTTATTAACTTTTGCCAAGCGTGTGGTTTTATGACTTTTTACCCAAATTTGACGTATGACCAGTAATACTTTTGGGCGAATCATTTTGGGCCACGTCAGATACAACTGGCGAAGCCTTATGAAATGCAATATCTTCTACTTCTTGTCCTGCAAAATTAGTCCCATATTTTTTAAAGTTCAACATTGTATAGCATCTGATAAACCGCTATCCGATGAATTAATGTAGATTTCTTCGTGCATTCGTCAATCCAATGTTTGGATCAAGCGAATATTGCGCATGTGTTTTGTATGTGTGTGTTTTGTTGTTGCTGTTTTTTTTATATAATGGCAATACTACGGAGCCGTAAAAGGGACATGGAATTTTTTTTAATGACATATTAAGTCGTTATAACGACTCATTATGTCGTTATAACGACTTAATTGACCAATGAAATTGGAGCATTAAGTCGTTATAACGACATAATAAGTCGTTATAACGAAGCAATTTCTTTGGTCAATTAAGTCGTTATAACGACTTAATACTCCAATTTCATTGGTCAATTAAGTCGTTATAACGACTGCAATTTCATTGGTCAATTAAGTCGTTATAACGACTTAATAAGTCGTTATAACGACTTAATAAGTCGTTATAACGACTTAATGCTGCAATTTCATTGGTCAATTAAGTCGTTATAACGACTTAATAAGTTATAACGACTTAATGCTCCAATTTCATTGGTCGACTAAGTCGTTATAACGTCTTAATAAGTCGTTATAACGACTTAATGCTGCAATTTCATTGGTCAATTAAGTCGTTATAACGACTTAATGCTCCATTTTCATTGGTCGATTAAGTCGTTATAACGACCTAATAAGTCGTTATAAGGACTTAATGCTCCAATTTCATTGGTCAATTAAATCGTTATAACGACATAATAAGTCGTTATAACGACTTAATAAGTCGTTATAACGACTTAATAGGGGCTAAAAAAATTCCATGTCCCTTTTATGGCTCCGTACAATACACTTCCGCATCGAGTGTTGCTGAGACGAACCACATGAGTTGCTGAGACAAACCACATGAGTGGACCATTCCTTTGTATTAGAAGTTTGACACCAATCTAATTAAAATTAAATCCTATCTGGTCCCCATTTGGATATGTCACTTGTAGGATCTAACAGGCTTGCAGTAACTCGCGTGTTAACCAATCCCGAGAACGCTTCATAGTGCTTTGAAGGGAACATTGATGACAAAGAATTTTTGGTTGGCTCAGTCGAATTAGCCGGCTCGCTGGTGGAGTGTTTTTCCATGTTGCCGCGGTAGTAGTATACAGTACTGATTTCGAGTCCCATTTGGACGATTGCGCAGGTGTTTTTGCGCAGGTATGACGTCACTTCCGGTTTATGGGGAGGTCATGAGGTGTGCGCAGGACAGTTCTGCGCAAGTGTATGACGTCATTATCGGTCTGCGTGAATCGGGCGTGACCTTGGGGATGTATTCCTCCGCGGTGATGTGGTCCGGCGGTGATGCGGTCTGCCTCCTCAGACAGAAATAGTCCCAAATACGTGGGTTTTCGTGAGAATGTTCGGCAATCTTCAGGGGCGATATGGGCCCCTTGTGGACCGATTGGGTCGAGTGAGGTGTCAAAGTGAAGCGCTCCTCCAGGGCTATCCAGTCGAGGGTGCATGTAAAATTAGGATTTGTCCCGAAAATATAAAAAGCGGAACACGGACTCCTATCAACCCTATCCCAAAGGGCTAATATTTAGGTCCCTGGTCTATCGGGGCCTGCTGAGAGAGGTAGGGTGGGTGTATTTTTTTTAGGATTTGTCCCGAAAATATAAAAAGCGGAACACGGACTTTACCCCTACAATAGGGGAAAACTCGTATCAACCCTATCTAATGGGGGCTAATATCGGTCTCCGGGCTTATTGGGGCCTGTGCATGGGTGGGTGCATGTAAAATTAGGGTACTCATCTTACATCCGGGTTTTTTACATGTAGGCTACTGCGCAGGGCGAATATCGGTCTCCCGGGCTTATCGGGGCCTGCTGAGAGAGGCAGGGTGGGTGTATGTAAAATGAGGATTTGTCCCCCGAAAATATAAAAAGCGGAACACGGACTTAACCCCTACAATAGTGGAAAACTCCTATCAGCCCTGTCTAGTGGGGGCTAATATCGGTCTCCGGGCTTATTGGGGCCTGTGCATGGGTGGGTGCATGTAAAATTAGGGTACTCATTTTTCATGTAGGCTACTGCGCAGGTCACGTGGTTTGGTGGGTCTGCGCAAGTATGTGACGTCACTTCCGGTTTTCAGAATGACCAAAAAACTACCTCCGGACACAGAAGAGTTCGAATTTTTTCGTAGACCTTAGACGTATGGAATGCATGGACTAGAACATCCGGGACCTCTTCAACATCCGGGGTTTCAACATCCGGGTACTCTTCAACATCCGGGGTTTTCCCGGCCCGGCCCGGCCGCACGCCTACGCGCGTTATCCGGTCGCACGCGCGCTCGCGCGCGCGCGCGGGTTAGGGGGAAGTTTCGGAAGTGTGCAAGGGCACTATATCACATCGGGGTATATATTTCATCCAAGTATAGCGGTTGTCGTGAATAACAAGTTCAGCAATATTTATACAGTTTATTATCCCCAATGTTACATCATACCCAGGATGGGGGAGACTCCCTGGGTAAGTTTAGTATGTTCACAGCAAAAAAATATGAAATATCAAACACCATGTTTTATTATTTAACGCACCGTCACATTAGGTACAAGTGTTTACTGAGCTCAAGTCAACGATCAGCATGTAGACATAGAGAGTATATACGGCATGTTATGCTATTCATCAGTGCAAGGGTGACGCATTCAGCCGATGAGGGTGGTCGGTCAGCTTGATAAAGAAAAACGTGACATTGGTCACCCTCTCTACGACCCATTGTGTGTTGGGGCGTTGACGTTGTGCCCATCTCAAGGGATCCCCGGTGTTCAGTTTCTCCAACATCGTCTCTAGCGACGCCCGGTTAATGATGGTGAACGGCTGGTCAAGCACATGGCTGTTATTACTGGCATAATAATACCGTAACTAGTCCGTCTCTTTGTGACGTAAGATGTACCCGAAAGCGACATTCAATTTGAAGACTATAGCTTGGGCATTGAAGATGGCTTCCACGTAGCTGCGTAGACGGGCGAGGTCGGTCAGTGAGAAATTGTAGATATCTTGAATAGGGCGATGACGGTGGAAACAATGCCGTATCATGGGCCATTGGCGCCGATAGATGTCACTCGCTGGATGGGCGTCCTATAACAGATCGCTAGGAACATCCACTGCATCTTCCAGAAAATGTTCGATGTTGTCAGGCGTATGACTGGCAACAGTAATGCTAGGGACTGGCTGGATATCTAGGCTCTTCTGAACTGTGGGCATAGGCGGGCTCTCTCTGATCGCATCACCAGTGGTATTCGTCTCCCCGGGCTCATCTTCACTGGGTTTGACCCTCCTGGGTGCCTCTTTAGTGGGAAGTTGTCGCCCAAACCGTAGAGACGGGGTATGAATCAAACGTTGGTGCTGTCTGAACTGACTGGGTCGTTTGAAGAGTTGACCACAATCGTTACATGGTTCGCGCCCTCGTGGAATGAGCCTTCGTGGCGCAGTAAATGATCCTCCCGATTGAATAACCGTGCGCAGGTTATACAAGTATTCCGTGCATCATTGTGGGTGGAGGCCTTGTGGCGTCGTAAATTATCTAGACGAGTAAACTGATTCTGCCAAGTTGTGCAAGTGAACATCTTGGTGGTTGACAGAGTGTCGGCTGAAACGGCCAGGCCGCTTCCCTTTTACAGCACGCTTGCTGGTGATCTATTTTTAGCACACTCAGTTCATCTGAGATGTACTGAACGACTGAGCCGCATTGCGTGTGTGTGTGTGTGTGTGTGTGTGTGTGCAATGGATTTTACATCCGGGACCTTGTCAACATTCGGGTTTCCCAGTGGGCTTTTCCCGTCGTTCCTCAGTCTATAAAACACGTCCCTCTGGATGCCACACCCCCATTCCTACGGTTGCAGAGCCATGACGGACACCCATCCCTATGCGACTTGCATTTTACAGCATGCGACCGTGGTTAATTCACTCACGGGTTACAGAGCAGTGGTTTGGTCCATGTTTTGGAGATGGCGACGACAACGAGGAGCGACGCCAGATCCTGAAAGAGTTCACAGAAGCGGCCCTCGATAGAGTGGACTTGATGGAGAGGCGTGCTGTCACTCACCACTACTGGACTATGACAGCCATCCTTGATGCCCGGGCGATAGACCACGAGCGCTCACGCCGAAACCAGCGACGGATCGTTGGCCTAGTAATGGTCTTTGCCCTATTGACCCTGACGCTGTGGCAATGACAGCGACAGAAAAAGCCTCCACAAATGCGCTTATGTGCAACCGATATATACGAGGGTCAGTCACAGTGTGCGTCATTCACCGTTCGTCATTGGGTCAACCGAGTCACCGTGGGACCTGACCATAAATACGAGAGACAGTCAGAGTGTGTGCCATTCACCCTTCGTCATTGGATCAACCATGTCACCAGTCCTACGAGCCATCCTTCCGCTTACACTCCAAGTGGGGTTACACGTGTATGAGGATAAAGTCACCATCGTTGAAAACCGGGCGCTGAGACCGTATCGAATAAGGTTACGATACACCGTGACGGCTGGACCAAATTTAAACGGGTGTTGAGCGGTGAGCTCGACGGAAACCTCATCCACATAGACAATGCCAACTACGTACACCGTGGACCCTTCTTCCCACGCCTGGGCCGTTACCAAGACCCT